>WSYH01002393.1:0-88264 GCA_036426205.1 Ascaphus truei
GTGTGATATTATATTAATTATGTTTTCTTTTATGTCTCCTTTTTTTTTGAGAAATACCACTATCGTCGTTAATGAAGTTAAAAATAAAGTTAGATTTAGGTTTGAGTTTTTATCATTTTAACATTTTTTTATAAATTTTATATAATTTATTATGCTGTTTTTATAAGACACATTAGGCTATTATTTGTATAAATTGTACCTCCTTTTGGAATCATAAAAAGTGGTTGTTTTTATCATATGTGCCGATTTAGGCAAAAATGTATGTAAACAATGCCCCTTTTTTAAATGAATGGAGGTGTATGCACCTAATCAACGCCCACTATCTCTGTTTGCCTGTGAGTCATAATTGTTTGGCCAATAGAATGTTACAGAGAGGGAGGGCCTTAGAGTATTTAAAACCCAGTTTAGCAGCCAACAGACACTCCTGATGAAGCCGTAACAACGGCGAAACATGTAGAGTGTTTCAGCCCATACCAAAGAGGAAGAACAACTGAGGTCCACCCCTGTCATCAGATCCGGAAGTTCACTTAACAACCGGAAGTGACGCAAAGGGAGTGCCTGGCGTGGACGCGAGAGTATTGCGGTGGAGCAGAGGATAGTGAGGAACTCAAAAGGATCGCGACCAGATGAGCACCCACTACCTATAATATCATACTGCCTACCTCGATCATATGAAGTGTAAGCCTGCATTTTTTGAATCCCTTTTAATACTAAATACCATCTGCACTATATGGTCTCTTTTCTTCTTTTTTTCTCCTTGGAGGTTGGGGGCTGGTGGCTGCTGTATACACAGGGAACATCCACCCCTTAAGTTGAATGACTGCCTGAATTTGACTGCTTTATTGTGTGTAGTCATTTTTGAGCTTTGTTTGCACAAATTTATTCACAACAGTATTACACTATGTAGTGTTTCTTTATTTCATAACTACGAGACGAGCTCCCCTGATTTGTTGGAGGATCACCTGGTTTAGATATTTGAAGTCAGAAGGGACGGAGGCATCATATCAGAATTATAAGGAATGTTACAAAAATTGCAAAAGAGCAATCAAATTAGCAAAAATGGATAATGAAAAAAAGATTGCAACAGAAAGTAAGATCAACCCCAAAAAGTTGTATTTTAGATACAAAATGGGATATAGACATCCAGTGGAGTACGCTCCTAGTCAACTGCCGCTGTTTTTATATCCTAGAGGACAATGCCCCCCCAAATCCTAAAGCTCCCCTAAGCCTCACCCGGTGGGAGCCCACTCATATACCTCAAGCACAGTGTCAGAACAGAGGCACCTAGTGTCATCCCTAGCGTGGAAGAGTGTCCCTCCCCCAGGGAGCCCTAGCCAGAGCGAAGCTGGCAGCCGATGGTCCGGACAGAGCCACCACCGTACCAGCAGTTCACAGTGTCAGAAAAGGTTGGACATCTTTTTAGAAAGGGAATATACCAAATAAGTGGACATGGGATGGATTTTGATCCAGAGAATAATCTGATTGCCAATTCTTGGAGTCAGGAAGGAATTGATTTTTCCCCTTATGTGATATTATTGGATGATATTTGTCAAATGATTTGAATAGGCGCCACAAATACCATAGATGAATAAAATAAACCGAATAATTAAACAGTATATGTAAAACACAAAAATGTAACCTGAAAAGATACTTCTCAACCTTTCCTGGAAATATGCGAGGATTTCCAACAGATGCAGTCTTGTTGTTGGGGTGGGAGGAGTCAATCAATCCGGTATCAATCTGTGAATAAAGGAAAATAGAAAGAAATCACTAAGGGTGTTGTGTCACTATGATAGTTTGTAGCAATGCTGTGGCGTGAGAGTGAAATGCTGGGCGGTGTCGGTGATGATTTGTTGCTGCTAGCTTAGGCGCAACATAGATAGAACTTACGTGGCATGCAGATGTGTTCGGACAGGGAAGGGGTTGCAGAAAGTGTGGTGATGGGTTCCTTCTCTTAAGGTATTAATGGCCACCAGTAGAATTATCTTGCAGTAGAATGTGAATCATCAAAGTATTGCTCACATCATACATGCAAGAGACAAAAACACCAATGGTGTAGATTGTAACTTAGCTTGTTTATGTCATATAAAGAAATGGTAGATGTACTCACAAAAGTACAAACGGATGTACACATAAAGTATCTTTCGACGGTCGTGCCTGCAAATGTTCCCACCCTCCTTTAGAATCTCCTGCCTCGCCGGCTGACGTGGCGTCTGATCGTCACTTCCTCTGCTCGCGGATGACCGCATCCGCTGGTATCGGGATAGCGATGCGCTAGGAGAAGGGCTGTGTCAGGAACTCTGGCGTCCGGCGTCTTCCTCTCTTGGTTGGCTGCAGCACAAAGAAGGCTCTACGCGTTTCGCTGCTACTCATACAAGCTTCCTCAGGAGCATATGGCGTCCCCATGTGGATGTTTATCTATTATAATGGTCTCAATTAATTAAATTGGGTGCACATTTGTAAATCAATTATATATCTATTAACTCTTCATTAACCCACTGGTTTGCCTCTATATAGGCACATAACACAGTGGTCAAATCCTATGCTAATGCAATCTAAATCATTCAACATACATATTACAACTTTAATAATTTCAAATGACAAATTTCTGGAACACAACAATAAAATCAGTCACATTATTAAAAACTCAATAATCAGCAAGTGGAATAAAATACTATTTAAATGGGATTTGCAGCTCATAAGGCAAGGGAGAAGAAAAGACAGTTTAATAAGAGATGCATTAATGGTTGTATATTATAAATAGTTAACGAACAATTAATAGATGGCTAACTCACCTAGCCATCTATTAATTGTTTTTTAACTATTTATAATATACAACCATTAATGCATCTCTTATTGTCTTTTCTCTCCCCTTGCCTTATGATGCTGCAAATCCCATTTAAATAGTATTTTATTCCACTTGCTGATTATTGAGTTTTAAATAATGTGACTGATTTTATTGTTTGTGTTCCAGAAATTTGTCATTTTGAAATTTATTAAAGTTGTAATATGTATGTTGTAATGATTTAGATTGCATTAGCATAGGATTTGGACCACTGTGTCTATGTGCCTATATAGAGGCAAACCAGTGGGTTAATGAAGAGTTAATAGATATATAATTGATTTACAAATGTGCACCCAATTTAATTAATTGAGACCATATATAAGTATAACATCCACATGGGACGCCATTATGCTCCTGAGGAAGCTGTATGAGTAAGCAGCGAAACGCGTAGAGCCTTCTTTGTGCTGCAGCCAACCAAGAGAGGAAGACGCCGGACGCCAGAGTTCCTGCACAGCCCTTCTCCTAGCGCATCGCTATCCCGATACCAGCGGATGCGGTCATCCGCGAGCAGGAAGTGACGTCAGACGCCACTGTCAGCCGGCGAGGCAGGAGATTCTAAAGGAGTGTGGGAACATTTGCAGGCACAGACCGTCGAAAGATACTTTTATGTGTACAATCCGTTTGTACTTTTGTGAGTACATCTACCATTTCTTTATATGACATAAACAAGCTAAGTTACAATCTACACCATTGGGCTGTTTTTGTCTCTTTGCATGTATGATGTGAGCACTACTTCTGCTGATTCAATTCTACTGCAAGATAATCTACTGGGGCCATTAATACCTTAAGAGAAGGAACCCATCACCACACTTTCTGCAATTTGTCAGAACACTGCATGATTATTTCTACTTTGTTGTAAGTAGAAAATCCTCAAGAGCCAAGATTTTCATCTAGCCAGCATTGTACCAATATACTGCACAATTATTGTTTTTTTTATATTTTCTTTATTCACATGTATTGTACCTGATTTGATCGCTCCCTTCCCACCCCAACAACAAGACTGCATTATTGGATGATATGTCACTGGGGTTTTTGTTTGCCTTCCTCTGTATCTATATACTGTAAGTATGGATATAGGTTAAAGTATCTGTCGTCTCAATTTGGCATATGTTGAACTTGATGGACGTATGTCTTTTTTAACCTCATCTATTAAGTAACTATGTAATTATTTAAAGTCACATACAGTATCTCTATTCATGGACTTCCCATCTCTCTATATTTAAAGTACTGTACTTAGACGAGAAGTTGGACTGTCATTTTATACGCAATGAAAAGGACACATGTACAGTGTGTTCAGGATTATGAATTACCTCACTTTTCTTAATATCTTAAGACTTTCAATATATCATTTCATTTTTTTCCCCCCTTAAATTATATTATAGATATTTCAGATATGTTGTGACTCATTCATGTTGTCTTGTTATTGGATCAACCCAGCAACCTGTTCAAATGACAGTTATAAATTAACTTCTGAATGGCACACCACAACACTGTGATACTAAAAGAAATGACATACTGCCTTTTGTGCTGCTCCTCTAATCTTTCTAACTTGCATAACCTTCCGACATTGCCTGACATTGAAGAGAAGGAAAGTGCCACGCTTTTCTTTATCGACAAGAAGTCAGACAGATAACAACCCCGTTTTTAACCTCTTGAGTACTGGAGAAGTTTCTTCACAGCCATTAAAGAAATAAGTAAGTCCTAATATTCTTCAGCTGAGAACCTAGCAATTTGCTGTCAAAACGACAGCTAATATAGACAGTATTAACACTTAAAAAGTGTCAGCTAAAAAGATTGTTTGACATCTTGCATCATTCTGATAGCTGTGTAGTTCTCATCTTCCTGACAAATGATTTTCCAATCTTCTCCTGTGTATCAGGCCTCACCAGTCAAACTAACGGAAAATACAGTTTTACCTTTTTGTATAGAATTCTATTGTATTTAAAATAGAAGTTCTAAGTTTAATAATGCATTGGGGAAATGATAAATAGAAATGTGTATAGAATGTTTCCAGTTTAAGGTGACGGGCTAAAGATTTGTGGTGTAGAGCTCCAGTGAGAAACTCGCACTACAAGAAAAATTAGATTGAGACGGCACTGGGGTTAATTTGACAGATAAAGATCTAAACCTGTAATACATTTTTTTTTATTTTATTGTTTTAATTTATTATGCTACATGTTGGTACTTTTTATGCAAAAGTAAATATGTTTAAATATCTAAAAATCTAAAAAAATAATAGTTACTAAAGCTCCTGATTTGCTGCCCAACATTTTTGCCTTGATCCCTAAAAGATGCAGCTTCTTATTTTCAAGAGGAGGAATGTTAAAATTCAGCATATTTGTTTCCTTGCAGATAGTGGATCTGTAAAGTTTCAACTTCTCATTTTTTTTTAAAATGCAGCACGTGTAACACGTAATAGGCAGATTGTTTCAATGGGAAAGGTTTACACTTCCAAATATCCTCTCCCCTTTATTGTATAATATCTGCAATTTAAAGAAAGCAGGGAGAGATATGCAATTATTCTAGAGTTACAGTAGCAATTGTGGATGTACCAGCACCCAATTACTCACTCTGAAAACCAGCAGTTACCAGTTACAGAAATAACTGCAGGTACTTCTACATAACTTTTATAAAGATGTCGTTTAAATGCATGCTTGGTGCAAATGCATTATTCCATAAGCTCATTCTTATGTGTAGCTGAAGCAAATGCAGCAGAAATTATACAGTGTGTAAGAAGACACTCTCTTTAACCATTTCATTACAAGAGACTGATTGATGTGGTAGGAAATTATAAAAAAATAATAGCACCGATTATCTACACATTTTTTAAAGAACAGTAAGTACAGTACATAGAAATCCCTTGGCTTGCCAGGATATTGTTTCAGCTTTATCTTTGGATCATTGAATTTTGTAAAAAAAAATTAAAAAATGATTCTATCATTCAGACTACTGATACCGTGTTATTTTTTAATACACCAAAAGAGCTTTAAGTACCTCATTTGGAATTGTCACTTTTAAATAGCGGATAACATAATTTAATTATACATTGATGTCCGTTTCCGAAGGTCAAAATAGACGAAAAAAACAAAGGGATCTATTTGTTTTCAACAATGGATTTGAAATGTTTATCCCGATCCCACAGTTAATTGATGCTCAAGCTGTTTTTATTTAGCAACAATTCCGTTGTAAAAATAAATTCTCTTTTACTATTTAGTTACAAGAGTTATGGCTAATATTGGACCTTTCTAAACTGCGTTTAAGTCAGCTGCAATCACTGAAACTTTACAACAATAATCCTGCACACTAAGGGGCTTATTTTATATACGCCAAAGAGGCCGATCGGCCTTCGGACAAAAATGGCCCAACTTGTCAGTTCTGCGGATATAGAAAAAAAACCTCAAGGTGGATCAACAGTTAAAAGTCCAGCAACTATCACCATGGAGCAAACAAAGGGCTACAACCTTCAAAATATTCCAAATGACAAAATATTTCAAAATGTATTAAAAAATATTAGCACCTGAAAAACCTATGACAACAAAGTAAAGATGTAAGTATTGTTGCCATCTGTAAAATGCATCTAGTCTTAAGAAATTCCTGCCTATATACAGTATACACCTTGAAATATAGCATACATGCCTGACCAATCTATATCCATTGAAAATATAAATAATATTATTTTATATAATATAAATAGTATATGTTGTTCACATAATTAAGTTCATCAAGAAGGAACAATTGTGCTTCCTCTTACATTAACATGAAATCTTGGGTTCCTCTATATCTACAGTACTACTGTATATGTATACCCTTATGCTACAGATACAAATCATCATTCACACTGGTGACCATAAAGGAAAAAAATCATTTTATTGACAATGATTGGTGTTTTTTGGGATTAAAGTTACTTGATCCTGGGATCCCTAATAAGGTCACACAATGCTCCACAAATAATATTTAGACCCCAAGGGCCAAATACATTGAATTTCAATAACCTATAAAGGTGCTTTTATTTCCAAAAATACAAAAACAAATGCATCTATTAGCATGCAGTACCATTGCACCGCAAGAAATAGGTTAAACTTTATCTCATGTGATAACCAATAGTGCATCTAGTAAAAATTGTCCCAATAGCTCGTATTTTAGTAAAAATATGCATTATTAAAATTTTTGAAAATATCAAAAGGGGGTGAACTGATGATTTTTAGTTAAAAATGTATCACCTAGTTGAAGCTGGCATTAGCCCTGTCTTTCCTATGTATATAATGGCCAATAAACAGACTACAGTATTATATACATAGGGCAGATACTGTAAGCTAAAACACCCTGAAATAGTTATTAAAAAAACATTAAAGTAAATATTAACCCCTAAGTAGCCCACTAGTCATAATTTTCTAGATCGGGTCGCAGAAGCTCTGTTGTGCACTCGACAACGGGTGGACGCCATCTTGGATGGTTGCACATACGGTGTGAGCCTCGTGCGCATGCGCTATACCCAGCTATTATGCCGGCCATTAGCTAGGCTACACATGTGATTTCGAGTCCCAGCAGCCCCCAGGGCTGCTTACCACATGTTGCAGCATAGCCAATACGGCTGCAGGGAAATGCTGAGGAGAGAAAGGTAAATTTGGCACGCTTAGGACCGCGCATCAGTCGGGAACAGGACAGCAAGGGGTGAAGTAAGGTCCAGGGAGAAGTGCTCCGCTGAACTAGGCCAGGTATCCCCTTAGGTCCCGTCTAGACCCCGACCACTATTGAACTTGTTGTACTTTAGGGAAGGCCCCCAGATAGGGACTCTTTCCCATTAGTATAGTAGTGTTAGTGACAGTGCACCAGTGACAGACACCACGCTGTGAGCTGCGGCCTGTGGTCTGGGACCAGACCACAGGCATTCTTATAGACATTCAAGGAGACACACTCCAGCAGGAGCTCCCTCCAGAGGTGGTCGCCTGACGACAAGTGCAAGAAAGGATCCAGCAGATCGCGGCATGGGACCAGTTGCAGTTCGGCGAATCCAACTGGCTTAACACCAGTAAGGTATCTAAAGTGCATCAATGGCCATACACAGTGGGTAGCGCTATTCCACACACTATTTGGGTGTGACTGGCTCTGTGGACACCATGGTGGATCGGAGCCCAGGGCACCTCAGTACTTTGGGTGTTCCATGGGGGTGGTTTTACGGTGGGGGCAATGCATTGTGTGGCCTTGCATGATAATGTGTTATACTTTGGGTGTACTGATATATATTAGTGTTGTTTGTGTTCATTAAATACTCTTGTTATATACCCTGTGTGTGTATTAACTGACTGTATAGGTTCCTGAGAGGGGTTATCCTGCTGCGTAGGATCCCTTCCAGGTGGAGGCACTGTATCAAGAGAGAAGCAATCACCCCAGGCTCCCAGTGGCGGAGGATTAGGCCTCCTGTATACTACAGTTAACAGGTACACAGCAAGCATAGTTCCCTTAGACACGGGGAAAGGGGGCTACGTTTGGAGGTGCTGCTGAGATTCAGACTTGTGATGCCCAATCTAAATTGTGCTAAGCCAGATCAGAGAAGGGAACATGTCCCTACCATCCCTTCAGAGCATCCATGAGTGGGCACTATTATGCAATGCATCTTCCAGTCACGTGTTCACCATTAGCCAGGTTCCAGTATCTCTACCCTTGCCTGACCTGCGCGACACCCTGAGACAGATACCGGGGTTTACTAAAGCCTGTATTTTAGATGCAAAATGGGATACAGACATCCAGTGGAGTACACTCCTAGTCAACTGCCGCTGTTATATCCCAGAGGACAATGCCCCCCAAATCCTACAGCTCCCCGAAGCCTCACCCGGTGGGAGTCCACTCATATACCTCAAGCACAGTGTCAGAACAGAGGCACCTAGTGTCATCACTAGCGTGGAAGAGTGTCAGGTGCCCACATCGGTCCCTCCCCCAGGGAGCCCTAGCCAGAGCGAAGCTGGCAGCCGATGGTCCGGACAGAGCCACCACCGTACCAGCATTTCAGATGGGCTCAGTTACTCACGGGAGACCTGCAGCAGTTGACTGAGAAAATAAGTCATCTGGCCCCAGTGCAACCCTATTGCAAGTTGAAAGCCTTCTCTGGGGTGCAGCCCACACCACTGGGAGAAGAGGCATTGAAGAGTTGCGAGACCATGCAGTACAAGTACTGCCAGAGTGGACGTGCACGGACGCTGTTAAGAGACAAAGAATCGTGAATGCCCAAGGCCTCCAACATTTTACGACTATATCGTGAGTGCCATGAACAGGCTGAAGCTCAAGACCTGATCTGGGCTCTAACCAAAGCCTATGACCTGAAAGACTACCCCATTGCGTTGCTGGCCCAGTTCCATGCCTTCAAGCAAAAGGGAGGGTGAGGACTTGTCCGATTTTCTACGACGGCTGCAGCTGACTCTGTGGACCCTGTTTAACAAGAAGGACATCCGCACGGCAGAGCTGGATGATTATAGAATAAGGCAATTCTTGCGGGGAGCTTCGCTCACACACCCCCTCGTGGCCAGGATCTGCTGTATGCTCTCCAGCACACCTAGTTCCCTTAGACACGGGGAAAGGGGGCTACAGTGGTTTTGTGCATTAACCATAAAATAATATACCATTACCCAGTAAAAAAAAATTTATATAAAAATACATGAAAAATCTCCTTCATTACCTTATGGGAAGGTTTGATCACCCTCTTTGTTGAGACTGCCCCACCCTCGCTACCCTCACCCCCAATTAGACTAGTACCCAATATCTCTATTAGCCAAATGTGGCTAATAGGGGTTTTGCGCATAAAAAAAAACGTTTAAAAGACATTAACATTATCTCTGTGGATAACTAGGCCTTCTCAATGGGGGGGGCAAGATTTCCACATTGATAATAAATGGTAACCTGAAATTAAAATAATTACACGAACAAATATAAAATATATTAATATCCCCCTTCATTACCTTAGTGACTAACTGCTATGAAAATGAAGGGTTAACACGTCCCGCGACTCTCACCGAGAAGCCTAAGCAGCCTCACAGGGAAACAACCCCATCACTCCTCCATTTCATAGTAATGGGCAATAGTCCTATTAGGCAAATGTGCCTAACATTACTTTGCCCATTGGAAAGAATACAAAATAAAAAAAGACATAATAAATAACATAATAAAATATAAGCAATTAAATCCATTGATGTTACGCCGTTGCTGCCCGCAGACCAGTCCCCTGTGCTGAAGGGGGAAGTAGGAATACACGCACCCGCAGCAAAAGGAGCGTGTCCGGAGTGTGGTGTTAAGTGTTGCCAGGCCAGATGTATGTAAGGTAGACAATACTTGCCGGTACCGGGTGTAGGAGTAGAATACTAGTTGCCTTGCCGAGGTCAGGGAGCGGAAAGATGAGGAGGGTCAAAGTCCAAGCCAAGATCGTGGGATACCAGAGAATACGTAGTCCGAGGAGAGCCGAGGTCGGGAGCCAAAGGGGGTAGTCGTACGAGCCGTGTCAGAACCTGCAGAATCACCAAGAGAACACCAGACAACTTCCATACGGAAACCATGTTGAGTGATGAGTGAGGGCTCAGAGATGCCTGATAAGGCTGGGCTGACCAATCAGGGATGAGGGCGGATCAGGAGGACTGCAGGGATCCTTTCCGGATTGGTGCGGCTGATACAACCCAGGTGAGCACTGGTAGTACTCTGAGTACGCCTGCGCGGCGTATGGGGGCGGAGCCTTACAGCAGGAATGGAAGCTGAAGAGCGGATGCTGGGCACATGCTCTGTAAGCTGCGTGTGCACACGACAAGCGTTGGAGGACGCCATTGTGCGCGCGGGACGGAGGGACCGCGCCTCCCACTGAGAAGGAGGGGGAGCAGCGGTACCGCCAAGGGGAGCGACCCTGCGGAGACAGAGGGGCTGACGGCCTGTGGAGGCAGGTAGGCGAGATTGCACTGCGCGCCCTGAGTCTCCCTGAAGGTTGTCTGTGTGTTGCGCGGACGGCTCTGAGAAATCAGATTCCTAACAATTGATTGGCACTGTGCCTACTATGACCTCAAAGGGGGCCTAGATAACCACATTGCCAATCAATGGACACCCTAAATAAATAAAAGTCTTGCTTACCATTGCAAGGATGAAGGCTTCATCCTCCTCCTCCTCTCTCGCACCAGAGGATCCATCCAATAAAGGCCAGAAAAAACGCAAATACATCCATGCCCAATGGCACAATAAAAACCCCCAATAAAATTCCACCGCGATGCAGAGGATGACGTCATCGATGCGGGACCGCAAGAGAAGTCGCACTGACGCAACGTGCATCCTCATTGGCCCAGCGGATTAGGTGGTATGATATTTTTCTTAAAACAAACCGTAATCATAAAAACATTGACAAACAACAACAATTACAAAATAATAAAAACAAGAATAGGAATTCTTCTGTACATAATATAAATGAATATATACTATGCAAACCCCTGAACAACTGCTATAGATAATAATCATATAGTACTAAATTTATATGAATATGATGGCATAACAAGGTGTAGCTTACACCACTTATAATTATGGTAATAACTATGCTAGTATATACATACTGTATGACAAAATGTGAGTCACAGTCAATAAAAGATTTGATAGGAAATGTTTGGTTAGAATTAGATGCCGAAAAACAAGATGATGGTTTCATCAAGTGACAGATCTTACAACCCCCACATCTGAAGGAGCCTTTGGTTGTAAAATTCCTAGTGGAAATTACAGGAGGTTTAACAATACTGGGGGACAATGATGTGGCTATAGTGTTTGCTCATCTATAGATGAAGCATGGGCACTTGTCTATAATATTCATCAGGCTATAGTCCATCCATAAAAGGTCCCAATGTTTACGCATTATGTACTGAACCTGATCACTATTGAAGTGAAACTTCCTTACTGGCACCTCATTCGAACTGGGGCAAAAATGAATTGTTGAGACAGAAATGAAACGGATGTGACGTCAGTGCTGGCAGTTGAGGCCGGGCTGTGTTCTGGCTCAGCCCGACCCCAACACTGACATCACACCCGCTCCACAAATCAGATGCGGCGGCGGCGATAGCCGCCGGCGCCGCTCCTAACGGCCGCCATTCCCCCGCACATCCACTGCCAAGCCGCGCATGCTCAGTAATCATGGGGACTGGAGGAAAGCCACGCATGCGCAGAAGCGGTTGGCAGCGGCGCCGTTCCCCGCCCGCTGCCACGGCTGTTGACATGTGTTGCCATTCCCCGTCTGCTGCCCGGGACAGCAGAGACCGCCCGACCGGGACAGCCCCCCCCCACCCTTTTCTAACCCGAATGGGACCTCCCTCCCAGCCCACACATGGGCCCGCCTAACTTCCACTACCGCTGCCATGCCGCGCATGCGCAGAAGCGGCTGGCAGCGGCGCCATTCAGCCCTCCAGTGATGCGGGCGTTTGCGGGCCCCCCAGGAAGCGGTGGTACAAAAACCCGGGCGCAACTCGCGCGGATCCCCCCCCCCCGGACCCCCCACACATTGATGGACCCCCCCGGACCCCCACACACTGACGGACCCCCCCCACACCGGACTGACCCCCCCCACAACCCTGACTGACCCCCCCAGACCCCCACACACACTGACAGACCCCCCCGACCCCCACACCACCTGACTGACCCCCCCAACCCCCACACACACTGACTACCCCCCCAGACCCCCCACACACGACTGACCGCCACAGACCCCCACACATACTGAACTGACCCCCCGACCCCACACACACTGACTGACCCCCCAGAGCCCCACACACACTGACTGACCCCCCCAGACCCCCACACACACTGACTGACCCCCCCAGACCCCCACACACACTGACTGCCCCCCCAGACCCCCCACACACTGACTCCCCCCCAGACCCCCACACACACTGACTGACCCCCCAGAGACCCACACACACTGACTGAACCCCCCCAGAACCCCCAACACACTGACTGACCCCTCCAACCCCCACACACACTGACTGAATGACCCCCCCAGACCCCCACACACACACTGACCTGACCCCCCAGACCCCCACAACACACTGACTGACCACCCCCAGACCCCACCACACCTGACTGAACCCCCCAACCCCACACACACTGACTGAACCCCCAGACCCCCACACCCTGCCTGAACCCCCCAACCCCACACACACTGCTGACCCCCCCAGACCCCCACCACCTGACGACCGACCCCCCCCCCAGACCCCCACCACACTGCTGACCACCCCCAGACCCCCCCACACACTGACCCCCCAGAGCCCCACACACACTGACTGACCCGCCCAGACCCCCACACACTGACCCCCCCAGACCCCCACACACACTCACATGCACACTCATCACAACCCCACTCAGTCACACTCACACTCACACGCACACTCACAGTACACTCAGCACCCCCTCCATAACGCACACTCAGTCACACCCCAGTCAGACGCCACTCAGCTCACACTCCAGTCAGAAACGCACACGCGTCACACACGCACATCTAGTCACGACTCACAGTCAAACGCACACGCTCAGTCACACGCACCACCTCATCAAACGCCACACTCTCATTCACACGCACATCTCAGTCACACGCACACTCTCAGTCCACGCACACCTCAGTCACACCACCTCCATGTCACACACCCACTCTCACGCCACACTCTCAGTCACAAGTCACGCACACTCTCCGTCCACTCACACCTCAGTCACACGCACCTCTCAGTTCACCGCCCACACTCTCCATCCACACACACTCTCATCAAAAGCACAACTATCAGTCACACGCCCACTCATCAGTCACACTCACCTATCAGTCCCCCCACTCCCCACTCTCCTTCACACGTCACCCTCCCTATCACCCGCGCCCCTCTCACGATCAGCCACAACGCACCTCTCAGTCACCCCACACTCCAGTCACACACACCTCTCAATGTCACCCACTCTTTCCACCACGCGGAATTCACACTTAGTGCAAATAGCTAATACAGGGGATGTGTGCCGAGCACGCGCATTCTAAGTCAAATTTATTTGCGTTTTGTCATTGAGATTGTATTTTGATTTTTAATTAAAACATCACCAACAGCAACACAAATACAATTTCTGTGACAAAAGTCAAAGAAGTTTCACTTACTATGCGCGTGCACAGCACACACAGCTTTTTTTTCTATTAAATTGAGTTATAAACATTGGGATGTCGTCCATGTCTTCGTTCAGGATGTCCCTTTCATTTTATCAAATAGGGATTGTCTATCAATAGAGGCCACCTCCTCAAAGGCTAACTGTAAAGCCTCATGTTTATATCCGCTCTGTAGAAATTGTTGGGTCAGCTCCCCAGATTGACGAAGGAAATCCTCCTCAGTGGAGCAGTTCCTCCTCAGCCTGAGGAACTGACCCTTGGGGATGCCTTTGATAACCGACCGTGGATAGCAGCTGTCTGCCGGAAGGAGTGTATTTCTTCAATTTTCTTTTCTGAAAACATTCGTATGGATGTCTTTATTGGTGTCAATAAAGAGTACAAGGTCCAGGTAGTGAATGTGGTGATGGTGCAGATAATGAGTGAATTTTAAGTTGTAAGTATTTTGATTAATAAAATAAAAAAATGCATCAAGTGTTAGGGAATCACCCTCCCAAATCATAATCAAGTCATCAATAAAGCGTTTATAGAAAATGATGTGTTTTCTGAAAAGATTAAGAAACAGTTTTTTGGCGCCAAAATTTGAAAACAAGACATGAGTGTTGGCACTACAGTTGGGGGTACTCTGGGCATCAAACCATACTCCTTGATAAAGCACATTTGGTGTGAAACGCATAGGAGGGTCCACACCTCCTTTTTTGTAATGCTGGTTGGGCAATAAATTATTTATTTTTTATATCACCTGTTTCCCAATTTCTCTGGGCAGTGCGCTGCTTTATGCATTTTTTGCATTTTCTTTGCTGTGGCAGGGGTGTGTGCAAGATTTATTTAGTCTATTTATGTTGCTTAATGTTGTATTTTAAATGGGCAAATGCACTATTATCCATATGTGGATAATAGTAATTTGGGCCATTATTGTGTTATGGGGTTGAGGAGGGAGGGGGGTGTATTTAGTTAAAAGTATGTTTTTTGGGGGCACAGGATTGGTACCGCAGGCAAGTGGGGACCCCCGGACACCTGCAGGGTCCACCCGGTGATCCTGTGGGGCCCCCGGACACCCGCGGGATCACCCAAGGGCCATCACCGGCCAATAGTATAATTCCTGTGCAAAAAAAAACAATTGTCCCCAATAAACATGCTATTGTGCCTTAACCCCTTCATTGCCTTAGCGGCTAGCCACTAAGGTAATGAAGCTGCTTTAATGTATTTTTTTTTTAATAGTGTGTGGGAGCAGGGGTTTTCCTGAGCAGAACCCCTTTGATTTCTAGCTCAGGGACCCCTGCGTCCTGTGTTACAGGCCCCGGTATGTGGCAACGGATGTCAGTCTCGACACCGTCTTTTAAAGCGTCCACATCGCATGACGTGTGACATAAATAATGGAGATACCGGCACCCCATATCTGGGCCTGTAACTTGGGAAGCAGGGGGTCCTTTAGGCTGAAATCAATGCAGTTCAGCTCAGGAGACCCCTGGTCCCGCACAATATTAATAAAAATGATATTAAAGCAGCTTCATTACCATACAGGATTGCCTCTATGGTAATTAATTATTTTTTATTGTTATGAGTGTTTTGATACTAGTGTAGATGAGCAGAGGGTGTCCTGAGCTTAACTGCATTAGTTTCAGCCTCGGGGACCCATTACTTCATGAGTTACAGGCCCAGATATGGGCTGCCGGTATCCCCCTGCAGGATTTAAATCCCCTGGTCACGTGACGCCGGAGCTTTAAAAGCACCGGGGATACCCGCACCACATACCGGGGCCTGTAACTCATGAAGTAGGGGGTCCCCGAGGCTGAAACCAATGCGGTTCAACTCAGGACCCCCTGCATATGTACACTATTAGTAAAATGTATATTTTTACAGTACGATTCGCCTGTAAGAGCCGTGGATGGAGATGCAGAGTCTCCATGCAGTTTTTACAGGCTGCTTTTTTTCCCATCAGCTATCATGCTTTACAAGTTTAAGCGCGATATAAGGGGGAAAAAAGAGATTGCGCTATAGGGCATATTTTTGGCCGCACAGACCACAATGTGCTTCACTTGTTAGTGAATCCCCTGTTCAGCTTCACTTTATAACGGGCGAGTCAGAAATTCACAATCGGCTGCAAAAACTCACTGCTTGGTGCATAGCCCCCTCAAATTTCCTTCAGTGCCTCCTCATACTTCTGTTTCAGATTAGCAATCATTCGGTCAGACTTGCTCTGCTTTTCATCCATGGTGGTAATAGTAGTGTTCGCTGTATCTAGATTCGTCATTAGATCCTCTCATCCCAACTTCTGACGCTATATGTACGAGATGTGGGCAGAGGTACATACAGTATAATGGAGACCAATTTGGGTGAACTTATATCTTGGCATTATTGAGCCTGTTCCTTTACATACAAAACAACAAAATAACAAAACCTTATCCGTTTGAAAGGCCTAATTTACTTCCCCAGACCTTATCTGCAGGACTGGAGGGATATTCCTATTACCAGTCTATCACCCCAAAGTCTCAGGAACTACCTTAAGCAGGTGGCCCTCCATGTCAGTCTCTGGCAGGTTCCTGATCTCAGCACAGCCTTTGTGCTCAAGACAGTGTCTGTGTGCAGGCTTCTCTGCTCCCCTTCTGTCAGCCCACATGTGAGCTAAGGAATCTCTCTCCTGTTTCTCACATCAGACTTTCTCAGAGTCCTAATCAGCCATGTGAAGTCTGGTTGATTGCCTGTGTGCAATTAACCAGCTTGCTGCTGGATTTAGAGGCAGCTTCTCTCAAACAGTGATAATTCCCTGTTACAGTACACAATACAAACCATTACATATACAAGAATGTTCTTTGAAATACCATAGATTCAAATAAACAATTGATTTGACTGTTTGCATTACTTAATAATACAAAATATATTGTAATTTTATATCTGCTTCTAGTTTTCTCTCCAGCTAATTTAATGAGACCCCCTTCATACCATATATAATGGCTGTATAGGTTTGACAGACTTCAAAAAAGAATCATAATTCAGTCATCTTTAACAAATACAGTTTGAAGTTGAATTATTCATGAAATATCAATTAAAAATGAGTAACCTGCAGAGGTAGGACAAAGCAACAAGAAACAGCTAAAAGAATAGGGAACGTAATCGGTTTGATGGAAGCTCTTTCAAAAAAGACTTCACCTTGATGGTGAAAAGTGCTATACTTGCATGTGGTTATTTCCAGAGCAAATGTGTAACTTTTTCTCTGGTGCAGAAAGAGCTCTTATCAGCTTTGAATGGCTCTCAAGTAAGTAATCCTTGAAGTCCTGGTTTGACAGTTATGGCTTTTGTCACAGAATGCTTAATACTGTAGATGCTATGTTTTTGGATTGCTTTTATATTTTTTGTAGTCTACAAGTGCCAATGTTTGTTTGGTTAAAAACTCAAAAGCAGACAGAAGGGATCAGCAGAGCAATATTTTGGATCAAATTATGATCAAGTTAATTCTACAGTAGAATGGTTGGCTAAATACTTAATATTTTTTCCGAATTGTAATTTTTTAAAAGTATAATAACCAAGCAGAATACTTATTTTTATAGGAAAACTATATAGTAGTATATTCGAAAGAGAAGAAAAAAAGACAAGCATGGACTTAGACAAATTTACAAATAAAGTGTGAGCCACAATAGCCTCCAATTCTCACCTACATCAATGGTAAGAATAGTGATGCATCAGAGAAGGACAGAAAGGAGAAGAGTCTATATAGTAATTATGGGTCACATATGTGGGTAAGTCAAACGTTCAGGGAGTAGAGCACCTATGGAGTGCTGCTATGGCCGGCACATGGCAGGGCTCAAGCAGTAGCATCAACATGTACTCTTCCATTGGCTTCCGGATTCCCTCCGCCGGCATCTGACGTCACGGATGACAGCTGACAACAGACTTGCATCTCCTCACACCTCCTCTGGCTCGAAACAGCACCACCTAGCAAACCCTGCACAATTAGCATGTCCTAAGCTTCGTCAAGGGATAACTAAGCAGAATACTTATTTTAATAGGAAGACTATAATATATTTTACGACACCTACAGTATGGCACAGTACACATTAACTTTATTTCCTATTTTATTATCAAAGTTATATTTTCTCTGTAGTATGTAGTATGTGTTCAGTTGACATTATGGTCTACAATAGGATTACTGGGATTAAGAATGAGCACGTTCACATGTTTAATATATTAACTTTGAAGTTTCTTTGAAAGTTGGAGTCGAACTTCATAATTAGCTTTCAAATTCCAGCTGAAACCTGAGAATGATCTTCGAGTTCATTTACAGTTATTATGCTTTTGCTACTGTTTTCACCCCCCCCCCTTATTTTATTTATTAAAATTTTCAAAACTTTTACAAAAATATGTATGTTTGTATGTATGCATGTATGTCTTTATTTATATAGCACCAACAGTAGACTCTGTACACAGACAATACAGTACAATGAATTATAATAATAAATAAGCACAGCAAAGTCAGACAATAGGAAAGAAATCCCTCCCCCAGAAAGCTTACTGTCTACTGTAAGTGGTATATTGGGAGACTTACAGAGACAGCAGGTGAGGGAGTAAGTGCAGTAGATAGCAGTGCTTGGTCACAATGGTTGATAGAAGCAACTGTGGGTGTGGGACAGTAAACATGAGTCCAGGCAATTGGGATGCTTCTTTTGAGAGGTGAGATAGTCCAAAAAATAAATAGACTTCCTGTATGGTGCCAGGGCAGTGAGTTACGCTTACAAGTAACTCCGGTGGCTCAGAATGAAAGGGTCGAATTATCTGCAAAATAACTGCAAACATTTGCCCAAAAGTATCACTACCATAGATTTGAAACAACCGAGCTCCGTTTTATGGAGAAATATCTTGCAAAAAGTGGAGATATGCCCCCAAAACAGCAACAGCATCAGTCTGACAAATGGGAGAAAAAGGAGAGCCACAAAAGGGCTGACAGCCACGAGAGAAGGGGATCCGACCCATGTGAGGAAGGCACTGGCTCTTCCAACCCTTCCTCTACCCAATAAGGTATGAACTATGAAATCATTGCCTAAGCTGTAGTAAAGGAATGAATGCCTAAGCTGGAAATCAATTCAGACAAAATACAGCAGGCAATAAAAATAATTTATAGGTGATCTCACATTACATGCAACCAGGGTAGAGGAGGCAGAGATCAGGGTGGGCATAGTGTAAGATAGCCTCGACTCCCTAACCAAAAATACCTGCAAAAACAAAACAAGATACTAGAAGAGAAAATGGATGACCTAGAAAATTGGTCACGTAGGAATGACATTCACATAATTGAAGTCCAAGAATCCATCAAGCAAAATGAGCTGAGGAACTTTTACCAAAAATGGCTGCCAGACAAACTAGGATTGACAAAGAAAGAAGAATATATCAGAGTGGAGAGGGCACATAGACTGGAGCAAACCAGAGAGGATCAAAACACCAAGCCCAGGCCCATCATTGCCAGATATCTAAACTTTAATGATAAAGCAAACATCATTAGAGCATTAAAAGAAAGACAACAACTACAAGTGGAAGGAATGAGACTTATGATCTTTCAATACTTCTCAGCAACAGTCTCCCAGAAGAGAAGGGAATTTGGAAAAGTGTGCACTACTCTTTTCAATCAAAAAAGAAAATTTGCTTTAACCTATCGTGCAACGTTAAAGATCTTTACAGAGGAGGGGACGAAATTCTTCACCTCCCATGAAAAGACTGAGGAATTCGTGGGGGACCTGCCTGAGACAATGGAACAAGTCAGAGCTCCACAGAGGAGATAACAGCTCATACCTCACTGCCAGGAAGACTGGGCATGAAAACTGAGACAACAAGGGAGTCAAATAACCCACAGATCTAAGAATTAACAAGAGGTTGGTAGCCTCAAAGAGGTTGGGGATACAAATGTAGTTATGGACACAGTATATTTGTACAATGACACCAAACTTAGAAGGTAGCCCGAGACCTTTAAGAGGGTAAGTTATCTCCACTATGAAAATGGCCAGGTAAAAATGACTAACAAGGGCAATTCATTCTTCAAAGGAGCGTGGTGACGAACATTTTTAAATAACTCAAAGGAAGTTCGTGAACCACACTCCTCTGGAAAAAAGAGCAGTATTTTAAAATGAAAAAGTTGAAAAGGTTATGTTATATTTATATTTATGTTACTGTTACAGTTTCTGTTCTAGTTGTTAAGGTGTTTCAGTGTTTCCAGGAGATGTTGATGAGACCTAGCGCCCAAAAACTAACCCAGAAAGGTCTGGGGGAAAAGCAGATGACACGTATAAATAAGATAAAATGGCACAACAAAAGCAGGAGTAGTAGACAACAATGTCAGTAAAAATATTTTTCTGGAATATAAAAAGATTGAATAATCCAATTAAACGTAAAAAAAATACTAAGTTATCTAAAAAATTTAAAAAAAAGAGGGTGGACATAGCTCTTCTCCAGGAAAAGCACTTAGACATCAAAGAATCCACTAAACTCCAGAGAGACTGGGTAAGCAGTGTATATTTTCACCAGCAGTTAACAAAAAGCGGGAGAAGCCATCCTGCTCAATATAAATGCTCCAATCGAGATTTTATCATCAGAAACAGGCACTAGTGTAGACTATTGCTAATAAAAATTTAAATATTGGGGAGAGAATATATTCTGAGTAACGTCTATGGTCACAATAATCACAATTCCAATTACAGTATTTCAAAGATCTTACCCAAAGACTATTAAGACAAAAATGCCATATTATAATTGTAGGGGTAGATTGGAACGCAATACAAGACACATACATGGATAGATCGGGCTTTAAGACAGGGAACCCTATAATGAACACTCAAACAAAAAATATGACATATGTGAAAGATATACTTCATCTGGTAGAAACCTGGTGGACCTTTAATCCCATGGAAAAAGAATACACATGTAACGGTGTTCCCCCCATCCCCCCCAATCGCAGATAGGGTCCATTACAGGGTTTGTGCGGTGCAATCGTCGATGCATCACCGGCTTAATCCCGGTAAGTAAACAGTTGCAGAGGCCTCACGCGATCCCCCGGCATTTAATTTAAATGCCTGGAGGGAGAGCGCGAGACCTCTGCAACTGCCCACGCCCCCCAGAAAAATCTCCCGCCCCCCCCTGGGAGTCACGCCCCCCACTTTGTGCACCGCTGGTCCAGGCCATAGTTCCTTGCGGTGAGAAATATCCCCCTGACACTACACCTAGCCTCCCTCCTTCAATATCACTTGTTCTGGAAGCGTACCTTCTTACTTCCAGCTTTGTTTTGCTGAAAGCCTGTCCTTGGGACACAGGATCAGGCTTCTCGGGTCCATAACCCAGATAATACTTAGCAGTACAGTGCCTCCATCTGCCGTAGGCTCCAGGGATGTATGGAGATGATCTCCAATGGTAGAACTTGTACTCTTCCCCCAGTTAGATCACACACCAGGCCGGAGGTATATTGTAAACAGGAACGGTATATTACTACACACTTTGCAGCAACCAACAGCTACGCAGCAGTTGTCTGCCAGACACAGTCTCCTTAGATCAGCTCCAACTGGAAATGGTCCCTGGACCATCACTACAGGCCAAGTGCACCCAGAGCCGTCCTAACTCTTCCCCACTCCCTAGCGAAGGCAGAGGTATTATCACACTCACTCCTCCCCATGGGGAAGAGCACATGTGTAGGCCCCAATCTCCGGCTCCCAGCCATGTGATTTGCCTTCTTCAGTGGGAAGGAACAACCTCCCAATTTAGGGCGGTCCTGCCCTTAAGTACAGCCAGAAGGTGGGCACCCCATTGTCCCAGCTACAACAGGATGTACCACCCCCTGCTGTCACTCAAGTGCAGTACCAAAGGTGAAGGGGAAAACCCCATACCAACTACTGGCAATCCTGTAAATACCAGGGTTTACTGCCAGCCCATTGGGTAAAATAGTAGCCAGGGGGTACCCCGCTACACTCATTTTACTCAAATGTACACTCCTCCTTCTCTAGGATAGATAGCATACTCACTAATGAAAGAATGCTCAGCCAAATCTCAAAAACTGAAATTGGAGAAATTATCATCTCAGACCATGTGCCAGTATACATGGAGATAGAAATGGAAATATCAAAAGGTAGTCCAAATATTTGGAGATTCCCAAACTATGTAGCTGAAAATGATAAAGTCAAAGAGTACCTAC
Organism: Ascaphus truei; assembly: GCA_036426205.1. NCBI lineage: Eukaryota > Metazoa > Chordata > Amphibia > Anura > Ascaphidae > Ascaphus > Ascaphus truei. The sequence goes on from WSYH01002393.1 coordinate 22,141, forward strand.
CTAAAAGCTGTAAGGAATTCAAAGCAGATAATGAAGCACATAAAGACAACCCAACCCTTTTCTGGGAAGCATCTAAGGCGGTCATTAGAGGCCAAATCATCTCATACGTTAGTAGATGTCACGGAGACCAGTACTTTTTTTTTTTTTTTTTATTACTTAAATTTTTATTGAGCATTTTCAAACATACAAAATGAGGTAAACATAACATACTACACAAAAAAAGGGGGATACAGTAATACAAATAAACTGGTTGTGGAACAGTGGAGAAGAGGGAGATCGGGGATGGGGGAAGGGGTAGCATTTGTACCAATATCGTACTGTCTTCAACAATTTAAATATCACATGTATCACTCTGTTCAAAGTATTCTAGTCTATATATCTGCATGACGGAACCAAGGAGCCCAAACATCAGAGAATTGCGAGGTAGAGACGTTCAGATAGGCTGAGAGTTTTTCCATATAGACTATATGCCAAATTTTGTTGTTTATTTGATTTAAGGATGGGGGGGGCGGTTGTTTCCAGTTTTTGGCAATTGTACACCGTGTAGCGTTTAAAATTTGGGATATTACTCTAGCTTTTTTTTTGGAGATATTAGCCATTGGTTTTCCTAGTAATATATATACTGGGTCGTGTGTGACAGAGATTTCTAATATCTTGTGTATTAAGGTGAACACTTCCGTCCATGTTTGTTGGATTTTGGGGCATGACTAGAATATGTGCAGTATATTCCCCACTTCACCACAAACGCGCCAGCACAGAGGGGAAACGCCTGGGAGAAAAGAGTGCAACCTGGCAGGAGTCATATACCATCTGAAAATTAACTTGTAAATATTCTCCTTAATTACAACGCATGATGAATTTTTGGAAGCAGCTTCCCGGATGTCTTTCCAGGTATCGAGATCTATACAGACGTTAAGATCCTTTTCCCAGGAAACCATAAATTTATCGAGGGGTTTGTTTGTTCTTGATAGAGGATAAACTGTGATATATTCTGGAGATGATGCCCTTTGTGTGGGGTTGGTATAGACACCAGTTCTCATACAAAGTTAAAGCATGGGTTGACTTGGCTTATATATTGATTTGATATAGTGCCTAACTTGGAGAAATTTGAAGAATTCGGAGGAGGGTATATCATGGTTTGTTTGTAGCGATGCGAATGGGGGGACTTTCCCTTGGGTGAGGATATCCTTGACTCTTGTGAGTCCTTTTTGAATCCAGATATGGGAGTGCGGGTTTCCTGTGTAAAAAGGAAGGGAGGGGTCCGAGAATAGTGGTTGCATAAAGGAAGGGGAATCGGTTAGTTGGAACTTGGTTTTGAGGGAGTCCCAGAGATTACAGGCAAAGGATATCACCGGGTTCTTGTAGATCTCAGGTGGTCTAGACTTTTTGTTGAGCCAGAGAAGATTTTTTATTTTACATGGGGAACAAACTAGGTCCTCTATCTCAACCCACCTCCTCCCGGTTGGGTTTGAGTGTCAGCTAATGAGCTGCCCTAGCTGTGCGGATCTATAGTAGTTTTATAAGTTCGGGAGAGTTAAGCCTCCTTCTGATTTGGATTTATAGAGAATATCTTTACGAACTCTGGGTCGTCTATTTTGCCAGACAAACTTCCAAATTTTCTTCTGTATATTATTTAGGTCTTTCTGACAAATTTTAACCGGAAAAGTTTGGAAGAGATAGAGGAGTCTAGGTAGAATATTCATTTTAATGGTAGTTATTCTCCCAAACCAGGATATTATATATGGATTCCAAGTGGTTAAATCTTTAGCTATCTGGTCGAAAAAGGGTTTAAAATTTGCGTTGTATAAAGTCGAGTAATCTTTTGTTAATTGGACCCCTAGATATTTAATATGGTTCGAGTTCCATTTAAAGTCGAAATTTAGTTGGAGTAATTTGACTAATTCTTTAGGGAGATTTAAACTAAGGGCCATGGATTTGGAATGATTAATTTTATATCCTGAAAGGGAGCCGAATTCTGATAGATCATGAAAAAGGATAGGGAGGGATGTAAGAGGTTTTGAGAGCGTCAATAGTATATCATCCGCAAAAAGAGCCATTTTACATTCTTCCTGACCAACAGGAATACCCGCAATATTGGGGCTCATCCTTATTCGGCATGCTAATGGTTCTATGGCTAAGGCAAACACCAGAGATGCGAGCGGACAACCCTGTCTAGTTCCATTTGATATTGAAAAGGGATCAGATAGGGAGTTGTTTGTCCTCACCATGGCCGTTGGTGTGGAGTATAGTGTGCTAATGCTATTTAGTATTTTGGCTGTGAATCCCATCTGCGAAAGCGTAGCTGACATAAACTGCCAGTCTAATCGATCGAACGCTTTTTCTGCGTCTAAAGAGAGTAATAGAGATGGGCACTTTGTGTTTTGTGCTACGTGTATTAGATTCACTGTCCTCCTAGTGTTGTCAAGGGCTTGTCTGCCCAGGACGAATCCCACCTGGTCCGGATGAACCAGTTTAGGGAGGATATTATTTAATCTGTTGGCTAAGATCTTTGCATAAAGTTTTAGATCAGTATTTAACAATTAGATAGGTCTGTAGTTAGAGCACAGCAGAGGAACTTTCCCCTCTTTTGGGATTACCACTATGGTAGCGCGAAGCATATCTCTAGGAGGGGGAAGGCCTAGTAGCATCTCATTAAATATTTGGGTAAGAAATGGGAGGAGCATTGCGGAATATTTCTTGTAATAAAGATTAGAAAATCCATCCGGACCAGGAGCCTTCCCAATTTTCAGGGATTTTATGGCGTCCATAATTTCCAGGGGCTCTATAGATTTTTCGAAGTTTATGATATCGTTCGGGTCTAGAGTGGGGAGTCGGCATTCTGCTAGATAATTTCGAATCTTTATTGCTCTTTGGTTTTTAGCCGAGTCTCCCATTGGGCCTGGTAGGTTGTATAGGGATGTGTAATAGTCCTTAAATGTGTTGCTTATAATTTTGGGATCGTGGGATACTGAGCAATTTTTAGTGTGGATGTTATGAATTTTAGTTTTAGCTTGTTTTTGCTTTAATTTGCGCGCCAGCATTCTATCTGCTTTATTAATTTTTTCATAATATTTCTGTTGGGACCATTATATAGCTCTTTCTGCGTTTGACACCAGCAAGAGGTTTGGTTCACCCCTCACTGAGATTATCTGCCCGTAGTTTTTTTGAGATGGGTTTGACTTGTGAATAAATTCTAGTTCTGATAGTTTTTGTGTTAGTGTTTCAATTTGTTTTGTTTTTTCTTTTTTTTTCTGAGAAGCCAGGACAATCAGTTTGCCTCTTATCACTGATTTGTGGGCCTCCCAAAGGGTAAAAGAGGAAACCTCTGGGGTATTGTTTAATTCAAAGTATTGGGCCAGTTATTTTTCTATTAGTTGGAGATTTTGTGGGTTCAGTAGTAGGAATTTATTCAAGGACCACAACCTTGTTTTAATTTTGAAAGTGAGGCCAGCCAATTTGGTTATAAGCGTAGAGTGGTCTGACCAAGCATAGGGGGCAATTACTGCTGAGGAAATATTATCGCTAATTTGTTGGTCTATTAGAATATAGTCGATTCGAGAATAGCTATTATGGGGGTGAGAGAAAAAGGAGAAATCCTTAACATTGCTTTTAACGAATCTCCAGGAGTCTACCAACAATAGATCCTTGGTCATAGATACAAGTCCCCGAGTAGAGGGAACTATTTTTTGTGGTGGGGGGGAGGGGGGACTTGGAGATTTATCTAGATTTGGGTCCATAATTGCATTTAGATCTCCTGCTAAAATTAAAAGGCCTTTCTGGACAGAGAGAATTAAATTTGTTAGTTCCTGGAAAAAAGATTCTTGATTTTCGTTAGGGGCATAAGTGTTGACTATTGTTATATCAATGGAGTCCAGTGACCCTGTAATGATTAGAATTCTCCCAGCGAGATCACTTTTAATTTTATCTACTTTGAAATTTAAATTTTTATGGATAAGTGTAGCTGCGCCATTTTTTTTCGTGGGAGCTGATGAGTGGTAGACTAGGGGGTAGTCATTGCTGAACAGCAGTGACTGATCCTCCTTTTTCAAATGAGTTTCTTGTAGCAAGATTATATCTCCTGCCAGTCTTTTGGCTTCCGAAAGGGCAATACGTCACTTTCGGGGGGTGTTTAAGCCCTTGGTGTTTTGGGATATTATATTAATCGGCATGGTGGTGGTTCAAGATTCTATAATACAAATGAACAGAGTGATAACTTACATATAGTTGAAGAGTCGGTACATTCGTCTTCGGAAACAATCTGGTATGAGAACATATACAACGAGAGATATACATATTATTACATGGTAGTGGCAAATGCTTGCAAAACTTGAAGGAGGGGAGGGATAGAGAGGGAGGGGAGGGGTAAACCGAGGACCTCGGCTTCCAAACATTGTTTGGGGGGACCAGCCATAGTGGGACCCGTGGTGCGAGTCTCACAGGTTAAATGAACTTGAGGGGGGCGGGCAGTGGCCCAGCGGCTCGACGCCGCAGTGCTCCTTTGTTTAGGAGCTAAGCTTTCGAAAAGGGAAAACAAAATCACCCCAAAGAGTACGGGGTGGGTTGCGTGTGTGATCTTACACATCAGGGAAATAAAAGCAAGAATGGGGGGCATTGGACGTTATAATTGTTTACATCAACATATCATTTCTCATTTTTAGAAGCATTAAGTAGGGTTGACTGGCAGCTATAGTTTGGCAGACTCTGCATTCGTAGTCTACAGGGGGAGAGGGATAAATAACATGGAAAAAGTTACCTAAAATGTAACCTTTAATATTTTAACCTGTAATAGAGAATTGGTAGCTGAACTTTGGGAGATCAATTCTATTATTGGCAACATGTAGACTTATATTACAAAAACACTTTTATCTAGAAAACAGTTCCAAACAAACATTGTGTGTCAGTCCCTTTAAGTGTTCGGGTTAGTTAAAACTGGTTATCAAACTTTGAATGACTCGAACTTGTGGGTAACTTGGGAGAACAGTTTCACAATGAAAAAGGAAATAACCTAGATTTTGGGACGTGTATATTCTAGAAACGTAGAAACTAAAACTCAGTAAATTCTCGATGTGCAGGTTGTCTTGGTCGTTGTGACTTGATCGAGTTGGTCGATGTGTTCCAGGTACCGCAACCGTTGGTTAGTTTTTAGGTGGGTTACTGAAGTGGGCCACGTCTCGATTAGAGCCTTAAGTCCAGGCCACGTTTTGGCTTGTCTGCCATCTTAAATGGGTGTTAAGTAAGTATCCAGCTCTAGTTCTTCAAGTGGGTTGGGTCTTTGCTCGCCCAGAGGTTGGTGTTTTCACCCATGCCTGGCGTTGTGTCTTAGTTGAATGACGAGGCTTTTGAGAGGCCTCCGGATCCTCTGGTTCGAGTAGACCCAATGATCGTAGTTTTCCTCACCTTCTTCTGGTGAGAGTAGAATGTACATCGACTCTTGGTAAGTGAACAATATTTTGCACGGGAAACCCCAGCGATAGCGGATTTTATTGTTCCGCAGTGAGTTGGAGATCTGCGCGAACATTCTCCGCTTATTCAGCATGATTTGAGCCAAGTACGGAAAGATGAGGAGTGGAACGTTATCCTGCTCTATCTTTGGGGTAGTTCTAGCGGCTCTCAATATTTCCTCTTTAATACGGAAATAGTGTAGGCGTGTGATCACGTCTCGTGGCTTTGCTGGGTCTAGGCCTTTCGGTCTAGGAAGCCTATGGGCTCTGTCCATCTGAAGTTTTTCATCCGATGTTTCGGGTAACAGGGACATGAAAAGCCGAGTGAGATATGCGTCCAATTGGGCATTGTCCACTTCTTCCGGGATACCTCTGATCCGCAGGTTATTGCGTCTTGCCCGGTTCTCCGTATCCTCCAGTTTTTCAAAAATAGTTTTGACTTGAGTTTTTAATTCCTCGATATCTTGCGTTTGAGTCTCCTGTGCAAGGGCGGTGTTATCCACCTTCTCCTCCAAGTCCACAATGCGGTCTCCTATGGACGCAATCTCCTCACTGATGCTGCGGCGGAAGCTCTGCATCTCAGAGTGGAAAGAGCTTTTTAGTTCTTGTACAAACACCATCATTTCTTTATGGGTAAGGGAGCGTCCGTCTCTTCTCCAGAGTCTAGCTCTGAATCTGCGTCTCTGCCTGCAGTAGACGCTTCTTGATCTTTGGTATTTTGTTTTTTGAAGAAAAGGGATGCCTCACGCCTGGCCACCGGTTTTTTTTGTTTAGTGGATGGCATGTTTGTTGTTTTTACTTGGTACGTTTTTGACTTTGAATAGAGCTGAGTATATTTAGGTGATGTAAAAAAAAAGGAATAGTTAAGTTGGAATAAGCCCCCTCATTCCTCTGGAGACCTGATCACACACACAATGGTAGCAGTTCCATAATTGCTTTTAATTGAGCCTTTGTTCCATGTGACCTTGACTTCTCATCTGGGCATGATTTAAAGACTGTGGTGGGCCCAGTGGAACGTTTATAGAGGATGTTGGGACTCACAATAAGGATGAATTGTGGGGGAGGGAGAGTGAGTGGATTTTTATTAACACTTTATTCCAGCTCTTTCTTTTCAGAATCACTGTATCTTTTATTTATTTAGATGCAGTTTGTGCTGTTGGGAGGAGCAAGATGGCCGCCAACCACCTCTCAGCAGTGTCTGAGTTGGTTGGGTGGACCAAGATGGCCGCCGGCTACTCCCCAGCATTGGCCGGATGGGTGAACCAAGATGGCCACCGGCCACCACTCAAACAGGGCCGCGCAGAGTGGTGAGTCTTTCCCCCTCTGGGTGGATCGTCTGTCCCCCCTCCGACAGAGCTCACAGGGCCCTGGAGCCACAAGGGAAGGCACCCGCTCGGGGTCCGCCGCGCCTCCAGTTTGCAGCTGTCAGCGCCTCACGCTTTTGCCGGCGCCATGTTGCTGCTCCGGCAGGGCACGGGCTCGGGCACGTGGGGAAATGTTTGTGAGGGAGGTGGGTGTGTGAGGGTGGTGGGCGACCCCCTGTCTGCTGCAGCGCACCTCCGCCTAGTTCTGTAAAGCGCGGCGTCTCCCCTTACCTCCTTTCATGTCTCCTATATCGGCTGGCTCCAATGCAGCTTCCCGGTCCCGGCGGCCATCTTGGAATCACTTTGGAGGCAGAGGGGTGACCCGCGATCGATTTGGAGGACGCGGAGCCAGGTGCAGACACACTGGGGGGAGCCCAAAGGTGCACTTATTTGTAACAGTCCTTGGCAAGTGATTTTGGGGTGTTTTGCCCCCGATCTTCAGGTTTGATGGGGTTTGATCGGCAGTTTCCTGAGGAGCAGAGCAAACTGCGACTAGCACGCTCAGCCTCCTGGCTACGCCCCCCGGAGACCAGGACTTTTAACACATTTATATTTATATCAAGATCATTCACTAGGCAAAATGAGGTTGTAACAACAAAATGCAGTTTATTCGGGTAAACCCGCGTGCAACACAAAGGATTCCACAAAATACAGATAAAAACACACTTACTGGGGGCCTGGGCGGGGGGGGGGTAATCTAGGCTCAAATAGGTGCAGGGTGCCTGCTTCAGAAGACTTACCCTGACCGGGATATACACCCGGACTTCCTGGTCCTCTTTTCGGCTAAAGATCCTTGCCGTAACCGCAACATTCAATTCTCAGAACTTGGTCCTGACACCTGACTAGTCTCTGCAGGGCAGACTTTCCTTGCTTCAAAACTAAGCCGTTTGCTCTGCTATTCGTGACAGAGCAACTTTGAAAAGCCTGCCCTAGCTTCATCGACACAAGTCACAAGATGGTCTGGTTCTCTGAGTCAGCTTCCTCCTTACATACCCTCACCTGTTCTATGTTCAGCATGGAGGAAGGAGGAGTGACCAATCAGAGCGTGGGAATTCCCTTCCACCAGCCAATAGGAATAGGGACTCGTCCTTTGGCTTATGTCAGAGGAGGGGGCGTGCCAATCTGACTCGGGTTTCCCCATGTGCGGGACATAGGAATTGACCAATGGGAAACACGCCAACATTCTCCCGCTTCCCACAGTCAATCCATTGCCACCTACTGGGCAGGAACTGCATTAGGCAGTGAGGCATTTAAAGTGAGGTTTTTAAGTGATAAAAACAGTTAGACTACAGTTAATATATATATATATAGTTAATATACTCACTTTCTTCATGGAAGACCAATAACCAATAACCTCAGCTGATATGACATGGATCTAATTGCATTCTCTTCACAGGTATGTTCCTGATGTTGAAACCCTGTGTATAAGACTGAATCTGGCCTTGTTGAATTGATATATAAGTATGTTCCTGATGTTGAAACCCTGTGTATAAGACTGAATCTCGTCTTGTTGAATTGATATATAAGTTAGTATGTTTGAATGTAAAAAGGTTTTTTTTTTTTCCTCTTAACTCTGTGCTGTTAATTGACCAAATGGAACAAGCTGACTGATTGGGGAGGGGGAGGGTCATGTGACTGTTTTTTGTGTATAATACCAACACCTTTGCTGCATTGGGCAGGAACTGCATTAGGCAGTGAGGCATTTAAAGTGAGGTTTTTAAGTGATAAAAACAGTTAGACTACAGTTAATATATATATATAGTTAATATACTCACTTTCTTCATGCAAGACCAATAACCAATAAACTCAGCTGATATGACATGGATCTAATTGCATTCTCTTCACAGGTATGTTCCTGATGTTGAAACCCTGTGTATAAGACTGAATCTGGCCTTGTTGAATTGATATATAAGTATGTTCCTGATGTTGAAACCCTGTGTATAAGACTGAATCTGGTCTTGTTGAATTGATACATAAGTTATTATGTTTGAAAGTAAAAAGGCTTTTTGTTTTGTTTTTTTTCCTCCTCTTAACTCTGTGCTGTTAATTGACCAAATGGAACAAGCTGACTGATTGGGGAGGGGGAGGGTCATGTGACTGTTTTTTGTGTATAATATCAACACCTTTGCTGCATTGGGCAGGAACTGCATTAGGCAATGAGGCATTTAAAGTGAGCTTTTTAAGTGATAAATACAGTTAGACTACAGTTTTACTAGAGGTGACTGGGGACTGGATCTACTGCACACTCTTTTACTCAAGACAACAAACGGTAAGCTATTCAGATCACACTATGATCCCATGCTTGTTAGCCTGCATAGTTTAACCCCCCACCCCTTGACAACTTCTTTCACTGCAGCCTCTCCCAAAACTGACTGCACAAAACACTGAAACCCTGAATTGACCCTAGCATTGCAATGCAGCAAAACACTTGACAAGGTACAGGCCCACCCCTGCTGTTTAGTCTGCACACACTCACTCTGCTCACAACAGCTCCTTGCAGCACTGCCTACCTCTGGCATCATGAACCTTCTATGTCTATTAACTTTTTTCTTTCTCCTGGCCTCATGGAGATGTTACTCCCTCTATCCACTACAAACTCCTCCATCCTGGCCCACACCCAACATCAACATACACCCTGGACTACTCAAAAGCCTTGCACTATCTACTGAATGTTGATGGAGAACTCTAAAAACCAGCACACCAACCACTGCTCACTCTAATGGAAAACACCACAAATTTACAACTTGCAAACAACTAACCAAATTTCTACTCATACTATTACTCTCTCTAGCAGGTGATGTTGAAACTAACCCAGGTCCTCCCATTTCAGCTCTGTCCCATGCCCCTGAGAATTCCACCTTTAAATTCCAAAAAGGGCTATCTGTCGCCCATATAAACATCCGTAGCCTGCTGCCAAAACTGGATGAACTAAGGGCATGGTGCCTTATGCATAAACCCAAAGCCATCGTTCTTACAGAAACATGGCTATCCTCTAAAACCCCTGATGCAAATATCGCCATTCAGGGATACTCCATTTTTAGGAGAGATAGGGCAAAGAGAGGAGGAGGGGTGTTATTTTATATTGCAGACACCTTACAATTTACACTGTTACATTGCCCACCAAGTCCACCCTCTTTTGAAACTTTAGTTGGCAAAATCTGCCTCCCCTTTTCTAAGCCCATCTTGCTTGATGGCATCTACCGCCCCCCTAAAGCCCCTCTACAATCCTTGACTGATATCACCCAATTTCTTGCCTCCATTTCCTCTCTGAATGAGAAGAGTGAGCTGCTAGTTCTAGGGGATTTCAACTTCAATTGGCTTGACCCTAAAAACCACAAAATCCAGATACAACTCAAGTCACTTAACTTATCGCAACTCATTTCCCAACCCACACGAATAAACCTGAAGTTGCATAACCATTCCTTGCTAGACTGTATTCTCTCCTCAAACCCCAGCAGAATCCAATCCTCTGGCATCCTTCCTGATATTTTCAGTGACCATGCAATAGTGTACTGTGTAAGGAAAATTAAACCGCCCCATTCAAGCCCTAAAGTTCTCCTCACTAGAACATTTAAAAACTTTAACCCACAACAGTTTCTGGATGACCTTACCAACTGCCCATGGCACAGAATCGATTTAATTCCCGACCCTGATTCTGCGCTCGACTATTTCCAATCCGAGTTCTTAAAACTCTGCGATACCCATGCTAAACTACGCAAAATAAGGGTACGGGGGGCCCACCTTCCATGGGTTACACCTGACCTTATAGCACTCTACAAGTTCAGGGATGCCTTGTGGAAAAGCTACAAAGTAACTGGCACTACCAAGGATCTCAATCACTACAGATGCCTGCGGAACGTGTGCACAAGGCAAACAAGGTATGCAAAAGCACAATATTACTCTGACAATCTCCACCAAAATACATCAAACCCAGCTAACTTCTGGAAGGTTATCAACAATATATTCCAGGCTCCTAACCATCAACAACCAAGTAATATCACTAAGGGGGATATTACTCTGACAAACCCCACGGACATTGCAAATGCATTCAATGATTACTTTGTGGGGTGTGCCACTAACTTATTAGCGAAACGCAGCACAAACTCCAAACCTGAATCTCATCCAGGGAGTACCCCTATTGTCCCACCCCCTCCCAACACTGCCCACAATTTTCAATTTAGCCCAGTATCTGAAGAGGAGATTACACAAGCGCTCCTCAAACTAAAACTAAGCAGCCAATGTGGACCCGACTTACTACAATCTAGGTTCCTACGACTTGGTGCCCCAGCCATTGCCAAACCAATTGCGTCCATAGTCAACTCTATCCTGTCTGCAGGCCATATCCCTAAGACCTGGAAAACTGCCAGAGTTGTCCCAATCTTCAAAAGTGGGGACAAAAACACTGTCTCAAACTACAGGCCAATCTCACTTCTCCCAATTCTATCCAAAGTTATGGAAAAATGTGTCCACTCCCAATTAAGCGATTTCTACACCAAGACAAATTTCCCTAGCCAATTCCAGTCTGGGTTTCGTCCCAAACACTCCACCGTAACTACCCTGCTAAAAGTTTGCAATGAAATCCAGTGTGGAATGGAATGGGGACAACTCACTGGTGCAGTATTCCTAGATTTTGCAAAGGCTTTTGACACAGTTGATCATGTTATCCTGCTTAACAAACTCCAGAGCTCTGGATTAGGGAAACATGCTTTAAACTGGTTTCAGTCCTACCTATCAGGAAGATCCCAACATGTGTCCATCTCAGGCTCTAACTCCAACCCCCTGGATATCACCTGTGGTGTCCCGCAAGGCTCTGTTCTGGGGCCCCTACACTTCTCAGTGTTCATTAATGATCTTCCCACAGCTTGTAAGGAAGCCTCAATACACATGTATGCAGATGACACAATCCTGTATGCACACAGCCATGGCCTCTCTGACCTTCAACACATACTTCAGTCTGACTTTTTGAGACTCGAAAACTGGATTTCCCAAAACAAACTGTTTTTAAACACTGACAAGACTGTAACAATGGTATTTGGGACCAAGACTAAATTTGTAAAGCTTCCAGTGACTGAGCTCCTGATTAGAACCAACGCTAACACCACCCTAACACCTGTCACTAGTTTTAAATACCTGGGCTTATTGTTTGACTCCCACTTAACATTCGGGATGCACATTGATACCCTGACAACCAAGACCTATGCCAAACTAGGGGTACTTTACAGGAAAAAATCCTCCCTAAGTCTCCTGGTCAGAAAGCGTATTGCACAGCAGATGCTAATGCCAATTATTGACTATGGAGACATAGTATATGGCTCGGCTCCTCAAACCCACCTTAGCAAACAGACACCCTCTACAATTCAATTTGTCGTTTTGTTCTCCAATGCAACTACAACACACATCACTGCGAAATGCTCAAAGAACTAGATTGGTCATCACTAGAGTCTAGGCGCAAAGTTCACCTTTCCTGTCTCACCCTCAAATACTTTCTGGGCAAGCTACCCCGCTACCTGAACAAGCTCCTCAGCCCTACCACATGCAGCACCTATCACCTGAGATCAGACTCCAAAAGACTATTCATGGCCCCAAGGCTCAACAAAGTATCCGGACGTTCCTCCTTCTCCTTCCGTGCACCCCAAAACTGGAACAACCTACCAGAGACTCTCATATCCACCACCAGCTTAAGTTCTTTCAAATCTAAGGCTGTCTCACACTTTAATCTGGTCTGTAACTGTTTCATACGCTCATAATATATATTTTCTTTAACTGTGCACGCAATGTCTTGTATATAATGTATACCTTGTTCATTTATGTAACTATTTGTAACCATGTATTATTTGTTTTACTCTGTGCCCAGGACATACTTGAAAACGAGAGGTAACTCTCAATGTATTACTTCCTGGTAAAATATTTTATAAATAAATACTGGGCAGGCTCCACTGAGTCTAGCAGACTAGAGTGTCCTCCCCCCAGGGGGTCTCTATTCTCCGGACCCAGTACTCCACCCTGCCCCACCCACTTAACACCCCTCAACATCCTGTCTCCTCTATGAACTCCGATGTCTATCCAGACTTCCCGGCACCTATATTGATGCCCAGGCTGACTTAATAGACATTTATAGTAAATGCACAACTATAATAAAACACACTTTAACACATATGATAACTTGGGGAGACTCATAGCTCTAAGGGAAATAGGACTGGGATATTTGGACTTGAAAACCAGGAGTCTGGAGGACATTGAACAGCCCCGGTCTGTAATTCAACCCTCGTACCAGCAAATAATGCTTGCACACCAGGGAGAATTAAGGGACTACCGGTAACTTTGGCCCCCGAACTCCTGCAAACAAAACCATTGCATTTCTACCCAAATATCCCACCGAAAACTTACACGTAGAAAGTTTCATGAGTCTAGAGAAAAGGGAACATGAAAAGTGGAAAAGCAGGGGACACTTTAACTTTTACATGTGATAATATATGGCCCCTGCTTATGGTGCTAGGCAGCTGCCACGGACCCACGTTCTCAGGGGTAACCAGATTGGCTTAACCTTTATTGTATACCTGGATACCCCCTTACCATCACAGTAGACACAAGTGTGAGGCCAATTGGGGGTTCAACAAAGCCAGTAAAGAACTACGGTAGGGCAAGCCTATAAAACACTCAAAATGACAGATTCCCCCAAAATAGAGAGGACTATAGACAAAAAAAGCAGCCTGCGAGCTACAGTATGGCTATACAATTAGGTAAAAAAGAAACCAAACTGCTAAAGAAATTCGGCTCTTTAAACATGGAAACAAATCAGGCAGATTGTTGGGAACAAAGAAAACAAACAAAGCGCACAACACTCATCGTGAAAAATGTAATAAACTGTGTTTATAAAAAAGGTGTTTCAAGGTTATGCGTACATCAAGGTAAAATTAGTCAAGCATACCATTCAACCTATATATATATTTATTATCTGTATTCCAAGGTGCATTTTATATTTTGTGAGATCTATCGGTTTGCTGAACACCGAGTTGATTTCCATTCTTCTGCGCATGTGTAACGCTGTTGCCTGCCTCTGTGACTGCCAAGTGAGGTTTGCAGCAGGACGGGCATACACCGCGACTCAGAGCAAACCAGGCGCTCTGACGTCATAGACGGGATCGCAGGACTACACCGCCACGCTGCTTGACTGATCTGGAAGTGCAGTGAGGTCTGCGGGGGAACCAGTGTACAACTACTCCCCAGGATCCACTAAGCGCATTGACGCCATATACAGGACATTGGGACTGTGGCAGAGTCTTCAACTACCTGGTATTTTACCTACCTGTGTGTGTGGAGAGGGGAGAGAAGTCTCGGTAGTTCCTGGTTGCAGCCGTTGGTAAGTGCCACTTTGTGGCTCTATGCTTGACTAATTTTACCGTGATGTACGCATAACCTTGAAACACCTTTTTTATAAACACAGTTTATTACATTTTTCACGATGAGTGTTGTGCGCTTTGTTTGTTTTCTTTGTTACTACTGTAGATTCGAGGGTCTTGGGCTACCCTTTTGCACAGCAGCAGACGCTCATCTACATTGGTATATAATTAATTACTTTTTTCACTTGGTGGGGTGTTTTTGATTTATCATTGATATCACAACATACACTGCTTTATTAAGTTTATATTTTTGTGCGCACTTGTATTTTTTCTATTTTTAGATTGTTGGGAAACCTTATGAGAGAATTTAACAACATGAAATCGATTACCAAGTTAAAAGACACAACAGGGCAAATTAAAACAGAACCAGAGGAAATAAGTAAAACTTTCAAGGAATATTATGAACAGCTATATGACACGGGAAGTGTTGACCCAATAAAAAATAAAACAGTTTTTCGCGAAGCTAAGAATCCCAAAGATTAGTGAAGCCCAGCTAGATGGCATAAACTCCCCTATAACAACAAAAGAAATCAATGAAACAATACAAAATCTAAAAAATATCAAAGTACCAGGTCACGATGGTTTATCGGCATAATACTATAAAATATGTAAAGAAAAAGTTAACTACCCTGTAGAAACAATGCTCTGAAGCATTCAAGAAGGAAATGCGACCTCCCACCTATGTCACATATCCTCCCCCCCAGCTTTCACCTTCTGGTGTGAGCGACCATGGATATATTTTACGAAAAGGCCACTACCTAACTTTTTGTAAGCTACCAATACTTTTAGAGAATACAAATCTTGTTATCTTATTAAGGGCCGTCAACCCTGTATACTAACTTGTAGCCTTACCTACATTGTCAAAGAGAGAAAAATTTCAATATTGCAATATTCACATACTGCATACTCTAGAGACATAGGGGCCTATGCAGAGAGCAGCGCTATTTCGAAATTCGCCATTTTTTGGAGAAAATCGCGCAGAAAGCAGCAGAAAATGGCGAGTTCCGAAAAACGCGCCAATTTTTCTTTTCTATTTGTAAAACTCGCCTCGCGGCTGGCGAGAACCTCAATCTCGCCAGTTTTAAAAATATCCGTATGCAGAGAGGCGCGAACGGCATCTAGCGGCTGTTCGCGCCAATAAAATGGCGCGATTGTCTCCGTTTTGCCTCGCCAGAAAAAACTGCCGCTCGCGGCCATTGCAAAGGGAAAAAAAAAGGCGCGATTTTGTTTTAACACATTTCTGAAGCGCGCATCTCGCCAATTTAAACTCGCCACACGCATCCATGTTAAACATAGCAGAATTCGCACTTCTCTGCATATGGAGATTAAAACTCTCCAAAAAAGCTACTTTTTAATAAATTCGCCAATTTTAAAATTCGCTGCTCTCTGCATAGGCCCCATAATATACGATATAATTGCATAAGCGAATTATGTTGCAAGGTTAAGTGCCCGTGACATAGTCTGCACGTGTAACCTAATCGGTTAGTTCCCATACATTTTTTTTTCTTGACTTCCAGTCCATTAATAACTAAACAGAAAATGTAACCTAGTTTGGGCACTCTCACATCACCTGGATAATTTGTGAGTAATTTAAAACTTATAACTTGAGTGATATCCGTTAAAATGATTAAACAAAATTGATCCTGTTGTGAAAACACTAGTGCAGTGTCAGGGATCAAAGGTAAGAGTGAAAGACTAGTATAGAGTCTATCACCAGCCACGCTGTGGGTACAGTAATCCACAGAGTCATAACGTGGAACTAATTGTCCACTGTCCTTAGATAAAAACAGAAACTATATGGTAAAGAGATTGTGCTGATTGTGTGTACAAAAATTGACCTATTGTTGAGGTCAGTGATGAAGGCTAACCCTAATTATGGTATGTCTGATAGTCGCCTCACAAAGTAGTCTGCATATAGGTTCCCAACTCTGATTGGCTGAAGTACCATGTGACAGACTTTGGATGACATCACATCCGTTCTCTCCCAAGCTTCTGTCACATGGTCTACTTCAGCCAATCAGAGTTGGTATTTTGTTCCCACGCTCTGATTGGCTCTTGTACCATGTGACGGTGGCCATCTTGTTTTTGATTACGTCATCTTAAAGGCAAATGAAGCACAGCCATTCTGATTGGCTGGCGTCATTTCCTTTCAATGACATCATCAAATTTTTATTTTTTTGCAAAATCACATAGCTTTCACGGCCCAATCAGGGCCGTGGGAACCATATGATGAAAATGTGACTCATAGGCCTATAAAAGCCTATGTCGTCTCATTTTTGAGCCAGACGCCGAGGAGGACGACCTCCTGGAGGAAGAAGAGGACCAGGGCGTGGCGCATGAAGACTCAAGAAGACCCCGGAAGAAGAAAGAAGAAGACAGATGAAGACCCCCGTGACGGAATGGATTACAAATAGAAGAAAGAAGACACAATTGGATTGTAATGGTTTGATTGGTTTGATAATGACTTTTACAGGTTTTTGATTTTTTTTTTAATGTAAATTTATTGGCCCTGTATTTATGTATGTCCCTTTGGATATACATACATACATACATACATACAGGGACACTGAATGGTTGTATTGTAATTTTTGATGTAATGTAATTGTTTTTTTATGCTCATTTATTGCCCCTGTATGTAAAGGTTAAAGCTAGAAAGCCAACCATTACAAATTAATGGTTAGAGGCGCTCGGCAGGAGAGTCAGAGGGGAAGGAGGAGCGGAGGAACCAGGTAGGGAAAGAGCTGGGATAACGGAGGCATGTCGAGGGGTGCGTGTCCCTCGATAGGAGACCAGTGATCGGGAACGCGCGCACACAGTGAGGGGACCGCGCGCGTGCGCAGAACGTGTGCCTGGGTGTGCGGACCGTGCCATGGAGGAACGGCTCAGGGAGGAGGATAGAGATTGGGAACGTAGGGGAGCGGGATAGTTAGCCGCCATGGGACATAGGGTGACGGGGACACGCTGGGAAGCATGACTCCCCCGATCCGTTACAGTATCCCCCCTTGAGGATTGGACTCCAGACGATCCTCCCAAGGTCTATGAGGAAACTTCCGATGGAACTGTCTGAGGAGTGCTGGAGCATGAATGTGATGCGATGGTATCCAGGAGCTTTCCTCCGGGCCATATCCTTTCCAGTGTACGAGGAACTGAAGTCTGCCCCTGGACCAACGAGAATGGAGTAGGGACTGGACTTCAAATTCTTGTTGTCCTTGTATGACTAGAGGATTAGGTCTCTGAGGATGGTCCCGGCTAGTGGGGGTCGCCATGACGGATAGGCACGCATGCGCAGAATTGTGCTGATGTCTCGGCGGTGAGAAGGAAGCTCGCACATACACAGTAGACTCTGAGGTGTGGCTGCCATCTTCTGTAATGCTCTGCAGGGGAACTACATAGCCCAGAATCCCCTGGGGTGGCCAGATCAGGTGGCGCAGCTCATCCAATAGGGATGTATAACGCTGTGCTCACAACAAACAAGGCGGGACCACGGACTGAGGTGGGAATTGGTAGAAACGCCACCAAAGCCACGGGGGCACATCTGGAGAGTGGGTTGGTCGAGGTAGCCGGATCGGGGTTGGAGAGGTCAGAGTTGTCGTAATTCTTGCCGAGGTCAGAGTAGGAGAGGTCCAGATCGTAGAAGGTACTATTAGACAAGGTCAGGATTGGAGATAGTAGAAAAGTTGTTGGCTGACTGCCATGGTCAGGGTTGGAGAGATGCAGCAGGTCAGCGGTAAGCCGGGGTCAGTAAGCCAGAGGTGTGGATTCCAAGGATAATGCCGGGTCGGTACACGAAGCAAGATACAGCAAGACAAGGCAAGTCGAGGCTGCGAAGGAAAGGAGAGGTCAAACACAACGATACATGGATCTATGATCAGCCAAAGTGCCAGTGGCACTGCTGAGCATATATAGGCCTGGGTGGCCAATGAGACAGGGGGGGCGGAGCAGAGGCGTGGCCTCAGCGGAAGCCATGATTGGTTAGAACGGTGCAGGAGACAGGTGGAAGTGTGTAATGGGATCAGTGTTGTCACTGTGCTTGGGTGCGCTGCACACGCGTCACGTGCGTGCACCGCGTGCCGTCGCTGCACGACGTAATACGGAGGTTATACCTACCCCCGCAGTACATGGTGACATCACCTGTGCATGCTGTGAGGCCCTGCAAACATAACGGAATGATCTTGAAAGTTTGTATGTAAATAAATATCAGTGTTCAAAAAAAAATGTACCATTATTACCAAACCAAATTTTGATTTCGCATTTATAACTTGTTTCTGCTGTTGTCTAACACTGCACTTCCCTTTCCCTATTGCAGTCAATTACTGATTCAAAGTCTTCAGTGCTAGGTGAACTTGCAATATAATAGAGGTGCAAAACAATATATGCATGTCGGTGAAATTCATTGAAGTCAAAATAGCTAGACTGCATAGTGCTCAGGGGCACATTTAATAATCATGAAAGTTTTCACCTCTAACACATACTGTACTTCTTCAAAAGTAAAGCAAATGCTTTTATAAAGCTGCTACTGTACAACAACCACCACACAACCATTACCAGATACAGTACTTTAATTTGAAAGTCGGAATGTTAGAAGCTCTTTCAATACCGAATATGTTCATAGTATGCACGTTTTATGACATCTAAAAATAGACAAGTATTATTCAGAAGTTTCAAATTGTACAGTAAGGTAGGACAGTGAGAAATGAAGGAGTTTTCCAAACAAAATTTTTGAGTCAAGGCAATATTTTGAATGTGTGAAACAATTCTAAAAGCTCTTTTATCTTGTATTCAACACTGCTGTTTTACGACCTTGCAGACACAGAAGACAGCGGACGGCTTTTTCTTCACTTAATTTGAATTAGACACGCAAAGCATTGCAGCCTATTAAATCCTAATCATTATCATTTAACAGATCAGCCGCCCGTCAGCCAGGCATGAACCCAGGCTGGGAAGGCAAACGCAACGGGGCTTGTCAGAGGTGAGGAGCGGCGCATTCCAGGTATCTGCCAGGTACATACTGGGTATTTGCTCGAATAAAGTGTGTCGGTGCAGTATTCATCTAATCAGAAAAAAGAAAAAACATTTACTTTGTCTGTTAGTCTTGATTTCCAGTGCTCTGAAGCCTTCACTTGAGGGGTTGTGGCCAAATTATATGCCTCTGGAAACTTTCTGGTCCAACAAGGTAACTCAATGCAAGGGACAAATAATTTCTCTTCTGTGGGGATGTGTGAGGTATCAAGCACCCACACGGGGAAACTGATTTAGGCACACATTTTTGGGCCATAACAGACAAAAAAGATATATTAACATAATAAGATTTATGCTCATGCATACATGCTGTACATACATATACACAAATATACACACACATTCATTCATACAAACATATACACAATAATTTATACATACTGTATGCTCATACTGTAGATACATGAACTGAACAAAACACACACTGACTACGCTGCATACACAGATAGACTGCTATGGGATATTCGGACAGTCTTCTATGTCTGTCCTAGATTTCGTGAGTATCATTGTCACAGATTAGGCCATTCCGAACCCTTAAGGGCCCTTTTATTCACTACACCAAACCAATCCATCATACCTAAAGATTTTTGTGCCCTGGTACAAAAAGTATGAGAAGATTGTGTAATTGCAGCCTTTTCTGGTGTATCCCTAGTACCAAGAACTGCAGGCAGGTTCAGTGAGTATCAAGGAATCTTTATTTACGAGTGCACAATGAGATGACACCTCAACCACCTGTTTCAGTGTGATCTGAGGTGGGGTCATCCCAGTCTCAGTATTTATACATTACATTTAACCCTTATCTTATATGCATATATTATCCCTTCACCCAATCCACAAGCTCCACATTGCACATTGCAACCATCCCATAATACTTGTTTCACCCAAATTCCTAGGGAGTACATGATTTACCTGGGATAATCACAGAACAAACCTTGCCCAATCACACATTCCATTCTATACACAGAATGACCAATAAACACTTATCAGACATACAGTACACACATACAATAGAGGAGACAAGATGAAAGACCAGTAACCCCAGACCCTTTGTCTTCTCCATAGCCCTCCTGTCAATAATTCTTTCACAGTTTCCCCTTTCTATACTTGAAACAAGAGTTCTCAGGTATAACCCAAAGTTATTTGGTAATATTGCTTAGTCTCTGAAATTCCAGATCAGCCATTGTGGATCTTAGTGCTTCTTCTTTTCGTATACACTTCTCCAGTTCCTTAGCCAGGGATATATCATCATATTCATCCCGATATTCATCCTTATTCCAGGTCATATTGTGATAGTTTGCAAGGGTTATACCATCCAAGGATGTGTACAAGGGGTATTTTCCGGCTTCTTCTTGGAGGGCCATTACTTGTGAAGAGGGTCTGAGGCACTTGGCAAGTTGCAGCTTTTAAGACACACATATGACAAGACAAGACAAACAACAAATAGAATCAATCCTTGGACAATTTTTTGTTCCGAGAGATCCCAGCCATGCACTTCTCTCCTCATATTATCTATGGTTTTCTGGAGAGTTTTCACCTTATCAAGGTGCTTTCTTACATCCATATTCCTATCCTCAATCCAGGTGCAACTTTCAGCCCCGATAGTTTTACAGTGACCTCCTCTGTTTGCCAACAACATATCTATGCCGATTTGATGGGACACTACTGCTGCTCTTATATGTTTTTGTTCCTCAGTTACAATCTCAATACTCATAAGTTTCATTAACAATATCCTGCATAAGTGACGAGAAATTATTTATCCGTTTCATAACTTCAGTTCTCCATCCTGTCCATACTGGGAACCATGCCCATGCTTTATCTGCTTGTGTGAAAATCTCTCTTTTCACGATATACATTTTCCCCATGATCTAACCTTTGAGGTATATCAGACTCATTAATAACTCTCGTGGCCGGGGTTACCAACCCCAAACTACATTGACCTATTCCTCCCACTGGTATCCATTTCCATACCTGATTACCACAAATCCAGTATATCTGGAAGGAAATAACGTCTGCTTTTACCATGCTGTTCCATGATATTCATTAAGTCTAAAATGTTCTGAGAAAAGGTGGAATTCATATTGCTTACATTTCGGATACTATTGGCATCATATTGACTCAAATCAGTATCATTCTCACACCACTTTGACTCAATATGCACATTCCCATGTAAATTATCAGACCCAGAGTATAGTGTTTTGGGCATTATTACATGGCCAGGTTTATAGTTAAACTGAGACAGATTACAAAGATAAATAGGGACGACTGGAAGCGCTACAGACACATTATTCTCTGAGGTGTAATTAAATTGGGTAATATTGGATCTCCATCTTACAAGAATTGGAGAATCAGGATCAGGAACTACACCTGAAAGGGCAATTGGTGCTGCCTCAATGGGCAGTTAGATTATGTAAGGTTACCAACAAATTTACCAACCAGGCTATTTTCTTCTGGAAGGTAAATGGATTTGGTACCTTATCTCTAGATCTGTTTTGTCTATCAGCTTCTTCCAATGCATATAATAACTTCTACCAGCTTCTACCAACACATATAATAACAAGTGTCCAGGCCGGATCCATAATACTTCCCATTGTGTTGATATATCCTTAACCATCCTCAGGGGGTTCCTTGTAAATGTCTTTTAATATTTTTTTAACTTGGTCCACCAATTTACAATCAGATGCGTGGACCCAGGATTTGACTTCTGTGACCTTTATGGCAGTGTTTGTGGTAACCAAAATTTGATAGGGGCCCCTCCACTTTGGCTGCAGCACTGTTTTTCTTTTAGAAATTCTTTACAAGGATCCAATCTCCAGCTTCCAGACGTGAGTCTTAGAAAACTATTTTGATTAGCTGTACAGCTTTCACCTGGGTATGAAGAGACTATAAAAGTTATATTAGTTGCATACAATATTTAGATATCGTCCCATCTGCTATCATATGATCCTTAAGCAATAATTGAGCTGAAGAAGCCGTATTCATTGGCCGCCCCATCAATATCTCATGAGGGGACAGGCCATGTTTACGCGCCGGTGTGCTTCTGATGGACATAAGTGCCAAAGGTAGCGCCTCAGGCTACGTGAATCCAGTTTCCTCACAAATCTTCCCTATCTTACCCTTAATGGTCCCATTAGCCCTTTCAACTGCGCCAGCGCTCTGTGGATGATGTGCACAATGGAGGTGATAGGCAATACCTAACCCTTTAGCAACCTGTTGGACTACTGCTGCTGTAAAATGTGAACCCCTTGCTGAATAAATATGATATGGTAGACCATATCTAGGAATACCTTCCTGTAGTAGCTTTTTAGCATCAGCATGTTGAACGGGATAGGCTTCCACCCAATTGGAGAATGTACAAATGATTACCTACACATATTGTAATGTAAACTCCTAGTCATTTCAATAAAATCTATCTGTAGATTTATAAATGGCCCCCAAGGGCAGGGTGGGTGATTAACCCCTGTGATTTTGACTGGTCTGCTGATATTAAAAAGCCTGGCATGTAGAGCATTATGTACAGTGTCTTTCTGCTGCTACTGCCACCCCTGGTGCCCACCAGTCCCTTTTGATAATGCCCACTATTCCCTCCTTGTTCACATGGGAAACACTGTGTGCCATGCGAACAATATAGGGCATCAAGGAAAAGGGCAGAGCCTTCCATTGCAGCATGTCTAATTTTGACAAATTGGGCATACTTTATAATATTACTTTAACAGTTTAGAATTTCAACAATAATTTCCCTTTTTGCCAGAGCGAGACATATCATAAATCGCTGAATAGGGGTAATAGGATCTCTGGTGCCACCAGGTGGCCCTCCGGAGAGCGCCAGAGTCCATCAGGGTGTAATAGTCACCCTGCCAGTCTATATGATTCTAAGTTACACCATGGGGCAGAATTTTAAATTTGGGCTTGATCACTAAAATCAGTGATCAGAGACTGGGTGGTAAATATAAACATTTTAGTATCCTGAGGTACCTGCGGATATAAAGTTATATAGTATCAAAAGCATAAATAGAATCAGTGTTCACAGTCGCTGTTTCACCTGTAGCGAGTACACAAAGTCTGGTAAGGACATAAAAAAACCCCACAAATTTAGCAACTTGAAAAGGATAAATCTTGGGTAGAAGATTTGCATTTAAACCCTCATGTTGGGAGTTTGCATAATCTGACACCAAATTAGCCGTCGTATCTCTCTGACTGGATTGCCCAGAGATACAGTACATTCATTAAGATGAGAGGTTATAGACACGGTATTCAAGGTGAGACATCTTTGGAGAGAAAAATGGTTAGCAGTTATAAAAGGTCACATATTTAGTTAACTTACAGTAGAAAAGTGTGCGTAAAATTTCAGAAATAAAACCGCAACAAGAACATTTTTAGTTCTCCCTTCTGTACATTTCCCATAGAATAGTTTAATTCCACTCTACTATTTATATGAAGGAGGCAGGAATCCTAAAGAAACAAAAAATAACACAGGAAGTGGGGCATTGAAGGCAAAATAAAAAACCTTCATCCCAAAAACCTTGTCCCTGTCTATAAAGACAGCAGACTCCTTCAATACATAAAACTTGATACATAGTCAGCCTCTCAACACAAATATATATACACTGGTTAGTGCAGCACTTATAAAATATTTGTTATTTAGTACATAGGTGATTGTCAAGGGGAGTCTCAAGGAGTTCTGGTCTTAGTTGGGTGATTTCCTGTACTATTGTTTCACAAGTATCAGCCAAGGCTGCTGCAGCAGCTGTCACTGCCCTCACATGCTGTATGAGGAAAGCTTGTGGAAAGCTGTTACAGAGAGACATTGGGCTGCAGCGTGTTTTGCAGCTTGCCCTGCAGTAGAATTGCCGATATGGTCTTTATTATTTGTGTGAGCTGATTTTAACCTTCACTCTTTTCAATTACTGCTATTCAAAAATCAAACAGGACCAGTTCATTTAAGAAAACAAATCGTTAGTTTCCTATTATAAGTTTGAACAGAGAAACCTTGATAACTAAAAACAAAAAAACAAAACCATCTCTGCAACCTTTCCTATAAAAACAAAAATCTTATTGTTTTTAATTACTATTTATTTCAAATTCCTTATATCTTCATATTTTATTTGCAACAATAGATCATTTACATATTGTACCACAGCATCTCACACACCCAGGAATAACAAAACCTGTGCTACAGTAAAAACATGTTAATGAGCTATTGAATTATTATGTAAATACAAATCTATACTTGAGTCAGGATGTAAAGAAATCTTTTTACAACTGCCACATTTCATTTTCTTTTAAAGCTTTACACTAACAAACAATGTTGCCTAGGTTTATTTTAACCCTTAAAATTCTTTAATTCTAAATCATTAACTATCAGAGAGTAACACATAAACACTTCACTACACAACATGTAATAATTATGCCTTCAAACAAGTTACTATGGTCTTTCTAAAACAAAAACAAACAAACACAAAAAATATATATTTTTTTAAAGAGGATGTACCCTTTTTCTTTTTAAGTGCAGGACATTGAAATAAGATAACATATGTTTTTCTAGGTTAATGGTTAACTCGTATACTGTGAAGTGTAAAAACTCCTGTGTAAGTTTCTGTGAAGAAGGGAGGGGTGGGGGCTGCTTCTGCAGCTGTGGGGTACAGACATGAGCTGAATTGATTTTTTTTTAGGTTCAGTCCCTCATTTTCCTTGCAATTCCTTTATATTATATCCCTGATATAGTTATAGGAATTTTATTTACTAGTGATCCCTGACCACTGTTCCTGAAATTTACCCGCTGTGGGACCGTACAATTGTATCATACAAAATAGGGGCAACCCCCTGGGTGGGCTCCTTTACGGTTCCACAGAGGATGAATTTCCCATTATAGTTACTGCAGTTTTACACTATATCTTTTTAGTCACACAGACAATATTCCTTAGTTAACACAGACATTTATACTGTTTTTATAAATATTTCTTAATACTCACGGGATTCCGTCACTCAGGTAGGACCGTCAGGAGTTCAGGGTTTCACCAAGACATTCAACAATTATACTGAAGCCATTTTAGAAAAGGTGGCTTACCTTGTATTTGGTCGACCTGGAGAATGCCTTGGGATCTCCCGTTCCTCCTTTGGTCCCGGTCCCGAAATGTAGGAATCCCACTTCTGACACCAACTGTAATTGCAGCCTTTTCTGGTGTACCCCTGGTACCAATAACTGCAGGCAGGTTCAGTGAGTATCAAGGAATCTTTATTTATGAGTGCACAAGGAGATGACACCTCAATCACCTGTTTCAGTGTGATCTGAGGTGGGGTCATCCCAGTCTCAGTTTTTATACATTACATTTAACCCTTATCTTATATGCATATATTATCCCTTCACCCAATCCACAAGCTCCACATTGCACATTGCAACCATCCCATAATACTTGTTTCACCCAAATTCCTAGGGAGTACATGATTTACCTGGGATAATCGCAGAACAAACTTTGCCCAATCACACATTCCATTCTATACACAGAATGACCAATAAACACTTATCAGACATACACACATACAATAGAGGAGACAAGATGAAAGACCAGTAACCGCAGACCCTTTGTCTTCTCCATAGCCCTCCTGTCAATAATTATTTCACAATTGTATACAGTACACAGTTACATAACAATAATATGTAATAGTTTACTTATGACAAACAGTGTGTTGAAGGTTCGGAAGTTAACAAAAATACATCTGAATAAACATACAAAGGAAAGTACGGTATCTCCACTGTTTAAAGAAATAAGGAGTAGCCAAACTGCATTAAATTTTAACTGCTTAGGTATCATGTGCCTCATGCCCATGGATATAATCAATGCATGTAATGCTTTAACACTTTAGAAAGGGATCATAGATGTTAAACTCTTCCCAATATACCAATTACATGTGTGCAGAGTTCTTTTGCCACTTTACAAATAATTCCCATATTGTAAAAGAAATCATACCTACCAGGGTGAACGGATGGAGAATATACAGGCGTAGAATATAAAAACAAAAGAGAGATATGACAAAATTATAAATCTTGAAGGTGTTATCAAAACAGTTTCATATTAATAATTGAAATGTAAAAGTGTACTCTAAAATGTAATGCATTGGCTTTCATTTTGTTAATATGTTTCAGATAAGGTTAGATCATTGCTAAAGTATCATCATACCAGGGTTCTCTGGTATCGTAATATTAGAAACTACCTCTACTCAATACTATACTGCCGTCAAGTGCTTCTGGTTCAGAGGTAACTACTAGAATTAATTTCTGTGCAGTGGCCATCAATGCTGTATTGTATACTATTCACGTTCTCATATATTCCTCGCTAAACATGTTTTCTTTTTTTCTCAGCGAGATGGTCCAAATAAGAGATCATCTTTGACCCAAAAGTTGCACACACTACTCTCGTGCATTCTACCTGACAAATCGGAGAAAAATATTGCTATGGTTTTATCTTTTCGATCTTGAACCATTTATTAGACTTCCAAAGAGCCCTGATATTAAGCTGCTCTTTGAGTCTTATCTAGGCATAATGTGCTGTTCAGTTGAAAGGCTGGCACTGTGAAGAAGATGTGGAGGGTGTAATCACAGCCATTACAGAGAGCCATCAATGTAGCCAAACCTACACTTTCCACAGTCAGCCGTAGGCATCTAGATGAAAAGGAACTATTAGAAACCAAACCTAGTACTAAAGGTGTAATAAATGACAGAGAGAAAACCTGTTAGACTGCTTCCTAAGAAGAAAGTAAAAATGCAGTTATAGAAAAGTACTGTTCGGAAGTGTTTTCCTTTTTGAACTAATATGTTCAAAGAATTAGAAAACTAGATTTTTATTGTAAATATTTTATTAAATGCAGATTTAAGAATATAAATACTGAAACATAGAACAAAAAGCCCAGAGGTTTCAGAATGTTAAATGTTTACAAAATAAAATAAAATCTGATGCAAGTAGGTTTCGCATAATTTCTGGCATAGAAAAAACCTTAAACGTATTAGGATTAACCCATACAGGCAGTCCTCGGTTATCCGACACAATGTGTTACTCAAAATGGCGTTGGATAGCGAAACGTTGTAAAGCGAAACACGTTTTCCCATAGGAACACTGTTTAAATGAAAGGTTCCGTTCCTGAAGGCATTTTTAATGCTAAAATACACAAAATATTTTACGCAGACAATAAGATATGCAGCACACACATAAATTATATAGTGCATATACTGTATTATATATATATAATATAACATAAAATATAATATAAAAATATAATTTATTATATAGTATAATATAGTATAATATATATATTATATACACATAAACAACTTTGCCAAGTGTCGTAAGAGCGTTGGATAAGCCGTTTTGGCGTTGTAAAAATGAACATAGGTATGCATTGCACAGCGTTGGATAAGCCATTTGTTGTAAAGTGAAGCGTTGTAAAACGAGGACTGCCTGTATCTGTATTATTTTCATATATTTCAATGAGTCTCAATTTACATTTGTGATTTCAGGAATGCATTTTGGGGCATATGTATAAAATATTAAATGTACAATCAGTGATTTATTGTATTTGTATTGTACTTTACAGGTTTGTGAAAGACAAGCTGTTTCATATAGCAACATATCCATTATGAGAATAAGTAATACAATATTAGTGTTTGCATGTGAACATTTCATTCTGAAAGCAGGGCCATCCACTAGCCCAGATTGGACACACTTGTGCTGCTGGAGGAATGTATTTCTTCTAGTTTTACCCAAAATAATTGCCCTTCAAAGCCGCAGACATGAAACCAACAAAGGATAGCATTTAATAAATCTATAAAGTTCACTAACAATGTCTAAGCTGCCTATGCTCTAAGCATTCATAAGCTCTTATCGAGCATTTATCAGCCAAAATGCCTACTATGATTCTGTAAGCGTCGATAAGTGGGCGATGAAAGACTGAATCGCCCAAATTTTGAGCCTTCAAAAAAAAATTGCAAATTGAGCAGCAATAAGCCACTTATCAGCAGGTTCTGAAACTCATGCAATTCTAGTAGCCGCGATCAGCTTATCGAGGCCTATTGCTACTCTAGAATGGCGGGTTTCTCCCAAAAACCTCACAAACCCCAGAAAAAGTTGGTGTGAAGGTGGTGAGAAGCTGCTGAGAAGCGTCGAGAAGGGACTTAGGAAAATAAATGCTTTTTTTCTGCATCAGATTGATGTCGGGAGTCTTCGGAGCTGATACCCATTAATATCAACACCGGAGACACCCAGCATGAATCCTATGCAATAAAAATGCATTTACATGCAACTTCATTACCTTAGCGGCTAACCACTGTCCAAAATGTTAAACTAAAAGACCATCTTATTCTATAGATTTCTATGCATATATATTTAGGCACTGTACCGAGTATAAGTTTCATTGAATATGCACTGAGCTCTGTCTGTGTTTCATGTTCTGTCTCTGGTTTTAAATACAGCACCGACATTGTTTATTGCACTAAATCACGACGGCACGCCGAGATCTACCCCAGCTGCCGCCAGTAACAACCGCGCGCCGCCGCGTTTCCCCCACGCACCCCCCCTCCAATTCGCGCGCAATTTACCTCCCTTCCCGACCCCGTACCCGGCTCCTGCTCTGCCCCTCTGCTTCCCCGCACCCCCGCTTACCTTCATTTGATCTCCAGGGGTGTCGGGGAAGCCTGTGGAAGCCGGGGAAGACGGGGAAGCCGGGCGCGCATGTTACTGTGACGTCACAGTGCGCCGCCACGCGCCGCGGCTACCCGCTTCCCAGCCGCATGGAGCCGGCGGCTTTTGCTTCAATAAACAATGTCGCTACTGTATATATTGCCATGCTCAGTAGCACTCCTCTGTGACACTTATATGCTTATATATATGTTGTGGTTATTTTGGGGGTTCAATATGAGCTTGTAGGTGTCCTGTATGTTTTACAATTCTTGTTCAGCTGGTCTTAGCTGATTGGAGGGTGGCTCCTCCTACCTAGTTTGAAGCTCACCTCCACCCACTTTCAAATAGTTAAAAGCTCACTCCATTGAATCTCCCTCTCTCAGGGGATCTTGCTTGCTTGCAGTTTGATTGTGACAAATCTAATATAGAATGCTTTTCCTGGTAATGTACAGGTTAATAAGAGCTTCAATCATACTTAGAACTATGCAACTACTTTTGACAGATTTATTATAAATCATTCTTCCTGGTAATGCACAGGTTATTAAGAATTTATATTAGTGTTAGGTACCCTTGAGATGTGGTCTGCCGTTTAGTGGCTTAAGGGCTTACAACACTTTGGCCAAAATGTTAAACTAAAAGACCATTTTATTTAAAAGATATCTATACATATATATTTAGGCACTGTTCCGTGTATAAGTTTCATTGGATGTGCACTGAGCTCTGTCTATGTTTCATGTTCTGTCTCTGGTTTTAAATATATATTGCCATGCTCAGTAGCACTCCTCTGTGACACTTATATGCTTATATATATGTTGTGGTTATTTTGGGGGTTCAATATGAGCTTGTAGGTGTCCTGTATGGCTAACCACTGAGGCAATAAAGGGGTTAACCACTCCTGCTACCCACAAAGGGCCAAATACCCCTTTCACCCACCCCATTAGCCACAATAAACACTAATACCCACCTCCTCTACCACCACATGATTGATACCTGAGGCTGCGGGGGTCCGTGGGTCCTCAGGTGGTCCCGCGGGTGTTTATGGGCCCTCAGGTGGTCCCCTTTTGTCCCTACTGGCCTACAGAAAAAAACCTGTGGCAAAAAATTTTTCGGCTAACATTTAAATAAATACACCCTCCTCCCCCAACACATACAGTAGTACAGTAATGGGCAAAATAATTATTATCCAGATATGGATAATAGCTCATTTGCCATAATTAAATACAATACATTAAATAAACCTTTCTATTTACCCCTGTCATCATGAAGGGCATCTTCATAAGCACACTGAAGGTCCATGTCCTCTGTTTTCCATAAAGAATACAAGAAAAAATACAATCTAATGGTCCCTAACCCCTTAATCACCTCAGCGGTTAATAACCACTATAGTAATTAAGGGGTTAATCCACCGTCCCCCGCTATCCAGCCGGGAGGCTTAACCACCCACCCCGGGACCACTAAACCCACCCTGTACCCATTGATTTTCATAGTGGTACATCATACCCATATAATATGGGCATGATAAGCCACTATAGCAGTTAAAGGTCACCCTAATAAAAATGCATAAAGGCCAAAAATACACAATAATAAAAGATATACACAAGCAAACACCCCAATTAAATATATAAAAGCACTAGCCATCCAATTAAATAAATAAAAGCACTTGTGTTACTGTATGACACTAGTGAATTAGCGTCATCCACACTCTAGATGTCACAGGTACCACACGGGTATGCACTCTCTCTCAGATTCTCATCTCTGCTGTGTTTTCATTCTGTGAGACGCTCCCGCGCGAAAGCTGCATCACTTCCGGTTCCGGTTTTGGCTTTAACCTGCAATATTACAGTGTAAAAAACAGGGGAGAATGTAATGGAGCATTATACTCTTTGACAAAGGGTAGGTTACTCCCGAAACACATCAGAGTCGCTCCATAGACCTACCTATTTTTGATGCCTACTATGTCACCCCTTCAATAAATTGTTTTTAATTGACTTTGGATATGCTGTACTTCCATTTTTTCCCTGCTGCTGTGCTCTGCAACTCTTCTACTGAAGATCACACAACTGCCATTCCTCTAAGCTGGACACATGCTCTGGAGCCAAGAACATCTACAATCAGTGAGTACAATTCACCCTTTGGAGTTTATTCCTTATGCATTCAATGTGGTCCTATACCTTTAAAATACTCTAAGTAGTACCTCTTATAGTGTGGTGGTGAACAGGTGTGACAGATCTCAAACAATCCAGGAGGAGCGTATATGGGACAAAGAGAAAGAAAGATACAAAAATGTAAGTGCAGATGTATTGACAATGTGGTTAAATGTGGAATATACTCTTGGCTCTGATGTTCAGCCTACTCACTAGATATAGACGATTATAGTGCAGTTAGCAGATTGGGCTGCTACCCATCTGTGGTTGATGCTATGTGGGTCTTCCCTCAGGGCTTGCTTCCCCAGTATGATGATGGTGTATAAAATGAGATAAGAAAGCACTATATAGCGCGATCAGGCTGATAATAAACTTTATAAAAGAAGGGTATAAAAGTGGGCACTTACAATGTGCAAAGTTAAAATAAGCATTTGTCACAATAATATGTGAATAGCATGGGTTCACCACAGCTCTCACCGCCTCCCCTGGATTCTCCAAGTCTCCTTCGCCTGCAGTCTGATGTCAGAGCTCCTCTCACTGCATCCGATTGGGTGTGTGACGTCACGGCTGTATGGCTGGAAAACTACGGATCGCCCACAGGTACAAAAAGCTCCACTCTACTCGTTTACCCAGTCTTAGTTGACTGCATCCGGCTGCATCTGGATAGGACTACAAAAAAAATGTAGTTTCCAGTCTGTATTAATGCCAGATTGAGCCAGATTGCCCAAAGTAAATATCCAATAAATCTCCCTCCTGTTGAGGGCATTTAGCCTATCACTCCCCCTAATAGGGGTGGGGATGTGCTCAATGTCCACAAAGGAAAGTTTGGACAAACTACCTTGAGGACAATTAGAAAAATGTTTTGAGACAGGGAATCTAGTATCCTCTGTTTTTGTGGACCGCACATATTCCGTGATTCTTTATTTTAAGGGTCTGATCGTGCATCCTATTTAACCCATACCACAACCACATTTTAGGTTATAAATCACGTAACTGGTGTTGCAGTTCATGAAAGTTCTAAACTTATATCCATTCTGAAGTATCTTTGTTTGTTTTACAAAGAGAAAGATTTTGCATTGTCCACATTTGTAAAAACCTTTTAATGTGTTATGAAAATTACTACAGGATAAATGAGAATCAAATAGACTAGGAGACACAAAGGAGGCCAGTGCCTTTCTAAAAAAACATTTTTGAGCAAAAGGTTTCAAATCTTTATCTAAAGTAAAAATATTCCAATGTTTGTATATCATTGACTTGATCTAGTATGCCTGCTTGCTACATCTAGTAATGAATAAAGGAGTCTGTAACAGGGACTTATCTCTGTTTAAGAAAAACTGCCTCTAAATCCAGCAGGGAGCTGGTTAATTGCAGTCAGGCAATTAACCAGACTCCACCTGACAAGTTAGAACTGTGAGAAAAAGCCTAATGTGAGAAACAGAGGGAGATTTTCCATAGCACACCACAGTACTGACATGAGGAGAGAGTCTTGAAGCACACTAGAGGACTGTGTGCTGACAGCAAGACATGAAGGGACCAGATCTGCCTGGACACAGGGATTTCCTTAGCACACAAGGGTGCTGACAGAGGAGAAAGAGGTCTGAGCAGAGAGATACTCCATTGCACACAAGGGTGCAGACCTGGGAGAGCAGGTAGGCCTTCCCCTACAGCAAAAGAAACAGATAAGAGACTTTCTTGTTGGAAGATCCCCCCGTGGGATCGAAACGTTGGAGTTATGTGCTGTATTTAATACATTAATTTTCATTCACCTGAGTGCTGTCTCCTTTTTGCTGCTATGTGGTAATGTATACTTTTCTTATATATAGCCTCGACCAAGCATTCCCGCGAAACGTACGTCGGCAAGGGACGTACTGACGTCATAGGTGACGACTCCCCGAGACCTCCGGGCCGCCACTACCGCATACCGCACAAAATATAAGTATTCTTTTTATTATAAAAGACTTGTTATGTACACAGACTCTCACAGTCTGTGTTCCTTTGGTAAAGGGTATAAGTGATATACTTGCTAAGACGACTATTGATACAATTGTATCTAAGTGTCAGCACAAGAGACGCAAGGTCTGTGATACACTGTTTGCAGACACATCCCGTCTGCTACACTGTTTGGTTATAGAGTGTTTATATGCTGTCTGCTCTGATGTCTTCATTACCTGTACATTGGTCCACAACTGCTGTTAGGAATATGTGTGTTTAGCATTAGACAGGACTCCGGGCAAAAGACGTTGTCATCTGACACTTTGGCAGACACTTATTGCCTGCCAACTTGTCTGACTCGCAGCACTGGACTTGGAATTACTAGTTAGTTTTAGGTTCTCGGCTGCTAACAAACATGTGTGCCCATTTGTCCTAGGGCATTGTTTGACTCTTGGAGTCACTACTGCATTGTGGGTGTTCATATAGCATTTCACCTAGTCTCTGTCTGTTGCAGCAATATACAGCATTTATACTTACCACACACTTACCTTGGTAATCAAGCATTGTGGTTCATCAGAGGTTAGTGAAGCCCTTAGGAGCACCTATTACACCTATAGGACTTACCTCTCCTATCCCCTTACCATATTTTAATTCGCCATTTGTTTAGGATCACCTCAGTTAGAGGGCTATCCATATAAACCTTATTTTATTTGAGAATTTCTCCTAATAAAATTGTTTTTTTAAATCACTCATTATTACATGTTACGATTCTCCATCAGGTCCATTAGTTTCCAGTATCACCTATACTTGAGTGCTCTCATTATAGGGGTCCTTTTCTCCCAAGTTGTTGTCACTCTCACTGCACACACTGCACAATGCACACACTGCTCACTGCACAGTGCACAGTGCACACTGCACACACTCTCACTGCACACACTGCACAGTGCACACACTGCACAGTGCACACTGCACACACTCTCACTGCACACACTGCACAATGCACACACTGCTCACTGCACAGTGCACAGTGCACACTGCACACACTCAATGCACACACAGCACACTGCACACTGCACACACTCTCACTGCACACACTCTCAATGCACACACTACTCACACTGCACACTGCACACACAGCACACTGCACACTGCACACACTCTCACTGCACACACTGCTCACTGCACACACTCTCACTGCACACACTCTTACTGCACACACTCTTACTGCACACACTGCACACAGCACACTGCACACACTCCCTGCACACACTGCTCACTGCACACACTGCTCACTGCACACACTGCTCACTGCACACACTGCTCACTGTGCACACTGCACACACTCTCACTGCACACTGCTCACTCCACACACTCTCACTGCACACACTGCTCACTGCACACACTGCTCACTGCACACACTGCTCACTGCACACACTCTCACTCACACACACACATCCATATACACACACACACACCCACACCCATATATACACACACACACACACACACACACACATATACATATACACACCCATATACACACACACACCCATATACACACACACACCCATATACACACACATACCCCCATATACACACACACACACACACACACACACACACCCACATACACACACACACCCATATACACACACAGTTTCTCTCCCATATATACATACACACACACACACTCTCTCACTACACAGACGGGGGAGGTCGGAACAGAGGAAAGGCCGCGACCAGCACCACCACCCGCTCCCCCCCCTCCTCCCGCGCAGGCAGCGGGAGCGCCGGGGACAGCGGTGGGGAGAAGAAACCCCCCGCTACCACCTCCATGCAGGCAGCGGAGCACCGGGCACGTGGAGGGGTCAGAGGTAAGCGGGGACCGGAGGGACATCCCCGCTCCCATCTCCTGCCCCGCCGGCTGTCACACGCTGACAGGGGGAAGCGGGGACCGGAGGGACATCCCCGCTCCCATCTCCTGCCCCGCGGGCTGTCACGCGGTGACGGGGAAGCGGGGACCGGAGGGACATCCCTGCTCCCATCACCTGCCCCGCGGGCCCCGCGGGCTGTCACACGGTGACAGGGGGAAGCGGGGGCCGGAGGGACATCTCCAGCCCCGCAGGGTGAAGGGTGCTGCGGGGGGGGAGGGTGATGATGCGGCGGCCATTTTGTTTTTGCGCGACCCCGTTACTAACGCGGTGGTCTCGGGGTGGACCCGAGGACCGCGTTATAACGGGGTTTACCTGTGTATATATATATAAATATATATATATATATATATATATATATATATATATATATATATATATATATATACATACATATATATATACATGTTTGGGGTGGTAACTAGCTTAGCTGGCCACAGAGTTAGAAAGGGCTGTAATAAATGTTTAGTTATTCTCCAAAGTGGAGTAGGCCTTTATTTTGTTTCTTTTGTGTATGTTTTGCCTTGTTAAAGCAACAGGTTCAATTAAGCCAGGATTTAATTTCACCCTATTTGGTCTCCATTAAATGTACCTCTGCACACATCTCTTGCAGAGTAAAAATATCCATGTCTCCAAAACGAGCATCTTTGGAACTACATCTGGTTTTATTTGCAACAGTTCACAGAAGATCCAGTCTATCCTTAGAAAAGGCACAATCAAAAGCCTCCTTGATGTCAGTGTCATTGTAACCTCTGGCAGAAAATCTAGATTGTTCAAGGAAGGACTCAGCACTGAAACATAACCTGTCTAAGTCTGAGAAATTGGCCATTTGGGATGCCACAAATAAGAGATCTGGGATGGCTGCTATTATCCTTTAGTAAAGTATGTAAAGAATTCTGTCTTCTGTAAACATCTGTTTGAATAGTGCAAATAATACATCAAGATAGTGAGTATGGTGATTATGGTATTCAAAAGTGAAACTGATATTATAATTATTTATATTAAGTACATTCCTAAAAGTGGCTAAAGTGCTTTTGTCCTCCCTTCCAAATAAATATAAAGTCATCTATATAACGTTTATAAAACATAATATGAGGACGATAAAGATTGTGATCACCGAAAATGTGAATAGATTAATAGAAGCCCACAAATAAATTGGTATAAGAAGGAACAAAAGAAGTGCTCATAGCTGTGCCCACAGCTGTAAGTAATAATGTTAATCAAACAAAAATTAATTGTTAGTGGGCAGAAAATGAATAGATTCTAAAATAAAAGTGGATTGTGCTGTGGATATTTTAGAACTATCCAGAAAGTGACGAACAGCAGCCAAACCCTGGCCATGATTTATGATGGTATATACAGTAGGGATGTAACATCCATTGTAACCCATTGACACTGATTGGACCATTGGGCAACCCTGTAATGAAGTAATAAGGTCCGATGCATCAAGTAAGAATGAGGGAAGCATCCCGAAAAGAGGCTTTAAATATGTGTCAACATACCGTGAATTTCCCAAAGATCCAATATTTGAAATGATAGGCCAGCAAGGAGGGCTATTCAAAAATGTATGGCTCTTTGGGAGTAGAGAAGGGGTGAATCCACCCAAATTTGCATCCCGGATTTTTGCTGATGTTACCCCCAAAATCTGACTCGTGGTGTAAAATCCGGAAACGGATTTGGGCAGTTTCAATCCACACTGATTCATCAAACTCCACTATTGGATACAACCCGTAGACGGATTTGTAGAATCAAATCCGCCAATTCAGCAATTGATTGCTGAGTCCATGGATTGGATTCTACAAATCTGTCCACAGGTTGCAGATTCCACAGCGTGTACTGATAATGATAATAAAAAATTTGCAAAATGCGAATCATCCTTTTTGACATTGATCCGCTGAAATCCGCGGACAAACAAACTGGTCGATCCGCTGCGGATCCAAATTTGCAAAAATATTTTTGCCCATCTCTATTTGTGAGATGGTGAAACACTGATACTACAAGACAACTGCAGAATAGAATATTATGTTTGGTATCTGTAAGGATGTAAGATTTTACCCAAATCTAAAAATTCCTTAAGTTCTGGAAGGAATCTTTCTGTAGGGGTCTGTCCGTAAATTGGAGTAGGAAGTCCCATATCCCAGTTCACGGAGGGCCTCTTTTTGATAATCAGTTGTCAGCTATACCAGTATAGCTCCCCCCTTATCGACATTCTTAATGACAATTGATTTATCATTGTTTAATGCAATCAATTCATCATGTTCCACCTTAGAAAAATGAGTTAACTGTGGATGCCGAAAGGAGAAGCCATTGGCTAAGAGGGTTAAATCTCACTCAACCAATCTTTCAAATGGTAACACATGTGGACAAAAAAGATTTTCTCTTGAAGTCCGATTCCTGAAATTGAAATATTTATGGAAACGCAGTGCTGGCAAGCTAAATAAAGAAGTATGCACCTGTTTGGGGCATTTTTTAAACAAACACAGAAGCATTTTCCCAATTTCTCATACAGCATTTCTTGCATATTGTTTACTGTGATAACAGTGTTGTGCATTTTGCTGCATCAATATTTGACCTTGTTTCACTGTTCTACTCTCTATTTGCTATAAAGCCTTGTGTATTGTGCATTCTGTGATATGATTATGTTGTGAGTGCAGAAGATACAGGCTTGTCGCTGTTTGTAAAATGAAAACAAAAAAGATATGGAAAGAATGAAGAGCATATATAAATGAACAATTATTCAACACAAATTTTGCTAGTTGATGACTTTAAAATGAAGACTTTCAGGATGGTGGCTGTGACCCATACCTTATCTTTATTATTGCCAGAGGAACCGCCAACCGATTATGTTGCATGCCTCTCTGTCAGCGAAAGGGTAACACCAGTCAAAACATTTTACAAGGATGACATCAACCAACTGTGATGAATAACTAACATTCACAACGATTATCTAGCTAAAAACAATTAACAGTGGCATTTATTGCAGAACTTATTGAGCCCATTAAAGACTAATTTATTTGCTATAAAATATGGCATTAAAAATGCATGGGTCATTACCTTCTATTTTACAGTGAATTATTACTTTGCACAAGCTGCGAAATGCCAGTGAGACCATAGTTAAACAATATGGAAGCACACAGTTAAAGTAAAAATAAGGTTAGGTAGTAAAAAAGAAGTCCCTCTGAAAGAAGCCAAGTTTCACAGCCAATGAATGAAAAAATATTACACTTTCAAATAAGATTACGATCTACAATTATATAATTCAAACAAAGTAATTTAATGTACGATGATAAATGTTTTTTTACTGCAAAATTATGTTACATTACAATTGATCAAAATTCTCATCACACTCAATTAATCACAGTCTAGTATTTAGAAACAATGTTAAGAAGGTTATATTAATGTAGAAATTAATTAACTAATTTCCCAAACTACGTTCTAAATAAGCTCAGATCCATTCGATTTTACGTAAAAAATATCAGTTTCATCAAAAAGTCAGGACCTATGCAGAGGAAATGGGCTAAGCTTCTGTAGCTGCAATTTAAAATTCATTATTTCCAAATGTAACTACAGTATTTCCCAACAATTAAAGTGCCTTCTTATCCAATGCAGAAAAACGGAATGTGACCCGCCTCTCTGATTAGAATGCTTATTCCTTCCTCCCAGGTACATTTGATCCACAAAGTGGAAAATTAAATTCATATTTAATCACTTTGTTTCTATCTCACATTGAGTTAGTAATATACTGTAGACAATTTGTAATTGCAGCATATTTTTTAGCGGACTTGCAGACATTTTTTGACTCATTTATATGATCATGGCATAAAATATTCCATCAAGTGGTTATTCTAGATATAGAGCTTCAAGAGCACAGCTTCTGAATCAGGCGTGAGTGGCTACCTGCATTTGCAATCATTTATTCTATTATTATCAACCAATAAAGCCACAGAATGTGATGACACACAAAGACACGACAGAAGTTGGTTGGTAAAAAGTAAGCAAAGATATGTGTGACATTATTGTCCTGTGAATATGTAAAATAATAAGATGAATGAAAGTTGGAGACAATATAATTGAGTGGAATCAGCAAACAACACTGACACCCAGATTGATGAAGGGTTATTCATCAATCTGCGATAGTGCCCCAATCAGGACTTTAGCAGTGTAATGAATAAGCCCCATAGATTTACAATTACGCTGGGCTTTTAACAGCAACTACAATCCCATACGAGGACCAGCAGCACGGGTTGCTCATTTAATGTGCACCTCGCCCACATTGCACAGCATGGGCGGAGTAGCACAATGACTCCTCTATTGCAGCTGGTGCAGCTTCTTACAAAAATGTGTGTGCGCCAAGCACGCACATCTTAAGTGAAACTTCTTTGTCCTTAGTCACTGTTTTATCACAAAAATTGTATTTGTGATGGTGATGTTTTTAATTAAAAATCAAAACAATTACAGTGACCAAACGCAAAGAAGTTTGACTTAGAACACGTGTGCTCGGCACGCACCCGTTGTAGCTATTTGTACTTCTATATTTATACTAACTGTGAATTCTTTGTGTGACTCTGTCTCTGTCGTCTCCGTCTCCCAGTCTCCCAAGTGTTGTTGTGGTGCGCTGAGCACCGGTGGTCTCTGCGCATGTGCTTCTGCGCATATGCCGAGGCCAGACGATATGACGTTACTTCTGTGATGCGTTTTCGTTACCACCAATGACATTTTCCCCATCAAATCTTTGTAGGTGCCAGCAAAGAAGTTTCACTTCAGAATTAGTCATGTTCCCTATATATGTAGGGGGTCACAGTGTGCCCGGCAGATGTACAGTATGATCTTAGTAAGCAACTTTCCTATCAATAATAATAATAATTTGTTCCTGTATAGCACTGCTAGCTATACATAGTGACATTTATAGAGACATTTTGCTGACACACTCCCTGCCCCTTAGAGCTTACAATCTATGTTCTTGGTGGCTGAGGCACAGGGAGAGGAAGTGATTTGCCCAAGGTCACAAGGAGCTGACACCAGGAATTGAACCAGGTGAACTCTGTCTGTCCTTACTCACTGAGTCACTCCTTCAGCCCTATGAATTAAACTGCGATAGTGCCCTGACTGGAAAAACACAATGACTTGAATGGCAGTTTTTATGAGATTGTGTCCCAATCAGCACTATTGCAATTTAATGAATATCCCCAGTAATGGCTGCCAGAAGTATTTGCTTGCATTATTCTAACTTTATGTTTTGGATGGAGCTTTTTAGAAACCAAGTATTTTTTCTGCCATGCAGATATCTTTAAATCATATCCCTTTCTATAACATTCATACAGTAAATTCACCTATTTATTGTCAGACACATCTCATTTGTGAATCTTATAAACCTATTTTAGGTGTGTTTTATAGCAACTCTAAACACTAAGTCATATTTACTTATTTTACTCAGTACTTTACCTTTCATGTATCACTGATTTTAAAACACCCCCAACATATCCCCCTACAAGAACTATTTAATCATTCATATTTAAGGTAATCCTTGCCTGCAAAATTCCTTTATATGTTGTTTCTTTTTAATTGTTATATGGAATATATAAGAATCCCAATAAATATGCTTGTGTCTATGCACCTCTTCAGCAGCATTACAGTTTATCTGCACCTATTTCCATGGCAACTCCCATTGGTTACAGGGAGACAGCTTTGTTATGGTAGTGCCCTTGATCTTGAGTGTGATACGTGGGTGCTTTCATTTTATATTTCTCCAACATACGGAACAAAACACATGCACCATTTTTATTTATCATTACAAATACCATTTTTGAAGATACAGTAGCATGAAAACAAACATAGCAAAATATGTAAAAATGTTAGCCACAAGTATAGCCTACAGAGATTTTTATATCTGAAATTAATGAAAACTAAAGCCATTTTAGGATCCCTTATAATAGTGTTTATCGTTTTTGTTATTTGAACACAATTTATTGTCAATGCAATTTGTGTTGAAATCACAATTATTTTACTGACACAGAGAAACTTAATTTAATGTTGTTTTGTAAGTCATTACTTGAGGGGTAGATCCTCAGAAGTCAGTTAACTTCAGTTAACGTCTCGTTAAATGCTAACAGAGATCTTCAGAGGTCCATAAAGAAGTGCCGTCTTAAAATAACAACGGCCTGCCGTTAACTTTAATGGTCGTTAGTGCTCAAAATATGCAAAAGAGATGGGGACCACCTCAAAGCATATCTACAGCAAGTTAGCATCGATATTCCATGTTTTATTTTTTAGCTCGTGGTTATACCTGGGGTAAGGTATGGAAGCACCTAAAGCCAGGTAGCAGAAAATTATTTTGGCCTTGTCCAAGGTTCTGAAGTGGACCTCTTTGGCTTCCTATAGTGCGTTAGCAATATAGAAAGCCAAAGTGAACACCCAGTACTAGGCCAAATAATTTAGCCATGACCTGTGTATAAACCCCTTGGAAGCCATTGTGGCCATGAAAGTATGTATTATGCATGCCTTAATTGGCCACTAAGGTAACCAAGGGGTACATTCATAGACCCTAACTAGCCTGCTATCCATTGTATGTACAGTGGTACAACTGCTATAGCATACAAGGGGTTAACCCCCCACCCCTCCCACCCCATCGTAACCCTTACAGGTGGCTTAACCTACCTCCCCAGGGCAATCACTGTAGACCTTAAATAAATAAATTCCTTACAAATGTCATCTTGCCTTCGGACGTGGCTTCCGTGCGACTCCAACACAGAGCCCCCTCCTCCCCCGAACGCATACGAACGCATATGAAACATTTGCGTGCAATTCACTCGCTTTTTAAAAGCCATAGCAGGTGACAACGCGACACGGGGAGGCACAAATTCCCCCTCGGACAGCACACAGATTGAGCACGGAGTGTCCCCAGGCTTCAGATAGAAAGGCAAGGCTGCATCTGTACCCCAGCCAGGATGAAAGCCATCCTCCTCAGCCTCAGGAGCACCCAGAGATAAATCCAATAAAGAGCCCAACCATAGGGAAAAAAAACATTCAATGTGACAGCCAATACAATTAACAGAAAACTAAAACCATAAAAACACTGATGGCAAAGTTAAAAAAAAAACAACACACACACAAAAGCATAACAAAAAAATGGAATCATATCATAATAGTTCAAGAACCATTGCCTACTTACCAGTAAAAGAGTATTATTATTAAAAATATTGTATGGTTTATGAAATGTGATAATAAACATTATTTGCTGCATTACACAAAAACGAGTGTACACAAATACCTATAATTATCAATTTATGATAGGGAAAGGGGAAGAATCAACATGCATATGATCAAAAAGTAAACACAGACGCTGATGAACTTCATGACATTTATTCATGGAGTAAATCCTTCCTCAAGTAGTAGAATTACCCCTGTGATTGTTCAAGATGCATTACACTGTGGGTACTCTGCCGGTACCTGATCTTACGAAGACTGATCTGACAGTTGTTTTTTGTTTACATACCTTTACTAATCACTTTTCTTTATACTTATGTAGCCCCCTTTCCCCATGACTTAGGGAACTACGCGTGCTGAATACAGTACCTGTTGGCGTACGGGAGGCCTAATCCTCCACCACTGGGATCCTGGGGTGATCGCGTTCTATCAGTATACAGCGCCTCCACCTGAGAGGGATCATAGCACTGCAGGATAACCCTTCTTCAGGACAATTCAGTAATGAATAAAGATACACAAACACTGGTATGACTACTTATCTTTACTAACATATATCTATAACAAAATAACAATACAGTCCCACA
Organism: Ascaphus truei; assembly: GCA_036426205.1. NCBI lineage: Eukaryota > Metazoa > Chordata > Amphibia > Anura > Ascaphidae > Ascaphus > Ascaphus truei. Next base: position 64,827 of record WSYH01002393.1, read on the forward strand.
TACAGTACGACACCACAGTGCCCCGGTGAGATACCCCAAAATATTGAGGTGCCCTGGGCACTTAACCACCGAGTGTCCACAGAGCCAAGCTCACCCAAAGTATGTGGAGTAGCGCTACCCCCTGTATGTGGCTGTTGGTGCACGTGGGTACCTTCCTGGTCTCCGTCCAGACAAGGGTATAGGGAGATGATGAAACCTCAGAACCGAACATTGATCCCACAACATGGTCTACCAGATCCTTTCTCTCCGCCTGCTGCATTCGCCTCTTGAGGGAGCTCCAGTTGGAGGATGTTCCTTAATGTCTATATTGTGCCTGTGCAGAGTAGGTTGATGCAACGCACAGCAAAGAGGGGGTGACAGCAGGTCTGGCAAAAATCTTCTTTATTAAAGAGGCATTAAAATGTGGAAGGCTGCAACCTTCTACCCGTTTCGTGCAATGAAAGTTGCACTTTATCAAGAAGTCAGTTTAAACATGGTATGACGCACTATATATAGGGACAGTCTGCCGTTTTGGCGCCAAAAAACACTATTTGGAATTTGCATAAATGTTTAATTCTACACAGCTGCGCCAGCGCTATGCCAGAAGTGACTAACTACCTGTTAGATCCTGAGACATCCGCCTGCCAAGCACTCCTGCTCTGTGGTACGCACAGCAGGGCAATGGAAGGCGAAATCTCGCGAGATGCGTTCCAGGGTGGTCACGACTGCTCGCGCATGCGCAGTTTGCCTTTGGTAAAAAAAGGAAATCCCGATCCCCTTAAAGGGGACTGCTACTGTCCTGTATGTGCGCGCATGCGCATGAGTGGCTCTGTGAGTGTAGATACAGCAAAAGCGGCAAGATATCGGTGTAAACGACCACCACAAGGGAGACAATAATGGAAATGCCCCATAAATCTATGGAGACACCCATAGCATGTACCAACTGATGGGGGAAGTGATACACCAACTGTGTGGCACATACAGTAAAGAGTTCTAAATTGTATGAAACTAATTTAGGCAGACTGTACCCCATACATGCAAAACATCTAATGATTGTCAAATTAAAAACAAAAATTTAATCAAACAATATAAAAAAATATATATATATAAATAACTATAATCCTAACTTATACCTATATTAAAACCATTCGTACAGCCCTCCAGAAGAACAGAGGAAGAATTAAACAGAAAAAAGTTGTATTCAATATATCCTTGTACACTATGTTACAGAATCAGGACAAATCATAAAAAACAACTCAGAAAAAACAATCATATGTATCTGAAGCAATTCTCCTTTGTTAACCTTATTACAACCTTCATAAGTCAATAAAGTTGTTTCCATTGAGTGAAATATCTCGCCCGACCTAATGACATAAACATTAACATTGCATATTGTTTTTCAATTTTGGTACAGAGTTGCTAACTTTTCGTGAACTAAAAACATTTCTTGTACTACATAATTGTATGCTTTATTGGAACACTAGAACCATATTGTATAGTCATGATAATAATGATCCTCAACCAGACATAATTGTTTTCGTTTGTTTCCTAATTAGATGAGAATTGAGTGTCTATCTATTAATGTTTCATTTCAGAAAATGATTAATACTCCATTCAATATTTATTCCATCAGGAAACGGGTTTTTAGCGTGAAGATCCAGTAGGACTCTCTACGTCTACCTTTTTAACCAAATCTCCTCCCCTTATTTAGGTAAAATCTCTCCATTCCCAAGAATGAGAAATTCTCAATACCCCCCTTCACACACTCTGAAAAATGTTTGGAAACCGGGTGTACCACATCTGGAATTACCTAGGAGATAGTAATTAGAAATAGTCTTGGCCTCCTATAGAACATTAGGACCCATTTTGGTATAACTCTCCCAGGATGGATCCATGGCGTAATAGGCCCCAATGTTTGTTAATTATCTTGTTCACTTGGCCTACTGCTTTGACTATATTGTGTAATAACGGGGGGTGTGCTTCCCAGTCTATTCTTATCACTTTTCTGCCCAACCTCCCTCACCCTTGACTCTCTGTGGGGAGTAAGGTACTTCTTTCTTTTTTATTATTTCCTCCACTATGGTTGGAGGGTCTCCCTGGTATAACCCCTTTCTAACAAACCTATTGGTGAGCGCCTCAGACTGAGTCTGGAATCCATCTAATGTGGAGCAATTCCTCCTCAGTCTGAGGTACTGTGCTTTGGGGATGCCAGTAATCACCGATCTGGGGTGACAACTGTCCGCCCGAAGAATCGTGTTTCTTGAGTTGCCTTTCCTAAAGGTGTCCGTTTGAATCTGTTGGTTCATATCCACATATAGTAAGATGTCCAGAAAGCTAATGTGATGTGCATTGAAGTTGGTGGTAAATTGAATATTGAGATTATTATTATTAACATATTCAAAAAATGATTCCAATGTGTCTGTGCTCCCGTGCCAATGGGACTACATACTTGAGCACCATATTACTCTTCTATATTGTGCCTGTGGTCTGGTCCACGACCGCAGGCCACACACACCGAGTGGCAACTGTCCGAAGGTGATAGTCAATACCACTATCACTACTAGCGCAGTGACTACAGGGAAGAGTCCCTATCTGGGGGCCTTCCCTACAGCAACCACAACCTGGAAGAGATTTAGGGCCTATCTTGCACCTAGGGGGGAATCTGGCCTAATCCAGGAGCCACTGGCACCCGGACACGACCTTCTCCCTTGGTGTGCCTGCTCCAACTGTCAGCAACTGTCAGCAACTGCCAGCAACATTCTATCCTGCATGCTTGGCTCCTTGAGTCCTACTGGCTCTTCTGTCCATGTGGTATTACAGCACCTGAGGCTGCTGGGACTTGTAGTCCCTAGGTCTCCTCTGTTGGAGCCTGCTCTAAGATGGCTGCCGCTCACGGCCATACTGTGCATGTGCAAGACTGCTACGGCCATGCGCAAAGCAAACAAGATGGCGGACCCTTCTTGCTTGGTGCAACGCGGAGCTCCGGCAACCTGGTCGCCACATAGCCTGCCCCTGACAGCCCGCAGGCCTACTGGTGTGCTCCCTGCACCCATGCTGTGTCCACCCGCAGCGCTGGCGGCACCCGGGTAGATCTGCAGCCGCTCCCCCACCCCACAGACCTGAAGGTAGGGGACCTGGCTACACTTACTTTGTGTATTGCTATGAAGGGAACATTTATTCACTCTATTACAGAAGATACTACCATTCCATACCATATCAGATCATAGAGTGGAGAGCTTTCTCAGATTGCAATATTTTTGCATTTACATTAATGTTTTGCATTTGTTTGAGGCATGCATCTGCTTTTGAACAATAAGCTCTAATTTTAAACCTGTTCAGTGCTCATTTAACCCAGAAATGTCTTTTGTAGCCCATGCATCTGGGATTCAGTGTGAGGAGGACAAGATGAAAACAGAATAGTACAAACCAGCAGCTGCATCAAATAAATAAATAAATAAAGAGAAACACCAAGAAAAGGATATACATCGGGATAGAAAGAGATGAACAGTGAGAACAAAAAGGAGCTAAAGCAAATAAAGTGATTGGATAAACTAAACCCTTAATTGTTACATTGTACAACTTACCTACAATACAGTACAGGGAATAGGGATATAAGTTAAATACCCGTTGTTACCTAAATTTAAAAGTAGATGTGTTCAGTCAGTAGCCACGTTTTTTAAATGTGTTTTTGCTGCCACAGGAACATGTGACAGCACAGAATAATTTAAAATATTATAATAATATATAATCACACAATTAGAAAATCATAGAAAATCATAACCACAAGTGTGCCTTTGTAATGAAAAGATTATAAATTTCTCCCTCTAATTATCTGAAGTAAGGATGTGCAAAATTTTAGCTGATGTTTGCAATCCGGACGACATTCACAAAAAAAAAAAGTTTGTTAATGTGCAAGGTCACGTGGTCCTTTATATAATAATATTATCGTGAAATTCTAGCAATATTGGCAACATTTTGCCATAATCTGGAAAAAACATGTTTGATGTTACAGTACAATATATTTTTCTTCACTAATTTTGTAAACAAATTTACTCCAACAATTTCATATATGTGTAACACCATTTCCCCCACCGCCCCCTTACGGGAGATTTGCATGCTACAGGTGCGCCGACGAGTATTCTAAAACTTGCCTTAAACTTGCCTTGGAAAATCTGGGGCTATCACCAACAAGATCCAGGTACATGCTGGGTACATGCTGCAAACATTTCAGTGACATTTCTGCAGAGACTAATGGCCCATCGGATTAACACAGCAGGGGTCCATGGCAGTCCCATTCAGTTTGAATGGGACTGCCAGGGAACCCCGCTGTTAATCCAATGGGCCATTAGTCTGTCTGCAGAAATGTTACTGAAATATTGCAGCATGTACCCAGCATGTACCTGGGTCTTGTTGGTGATTGTTCCAGATTTGTTTTAGAATATTCGTCGACACTACAGTACGTGTGTATCTGGTGCTGGTTAGCTCACCTGCTGAAGGCGAGGAAGCCTGAGTCTCCGTGGAGGGTAGTGGGAGTAGCAACGGGACAGGCTGGTAGTTCTCCGGTACAGCGCCTCGACCCTATAGGGAGCTGCCGGAGGCAGAGTAGTCCCTACAGGAAGCCCTTTTTTCCAGTAACCACACAGAGGCCAGGAACGATTCACCTTTCATTTGGCAGGCCAGGAACGATTCCTTCTCTTGCAAGAGCAGCACTGTATACACCCGGCAGTCATGGAACATCTTCCCTCACATCTTGCATATGGCTACTTCCATGACTAGGCCCCAAGGGCTTGAGGCCCCTGAGGCTGGTCGCCAGCCACTTACACCCTGATGGGGTAAGGCAGACACCGCCTCACTCTCTCTGGGGAGCAGGCTACATCCTGGAATCGACAACTAAATTTGAGTCAGGAGTGTCTTATATACTTGGGGAGGGGTTAGTAACCCTGCCCCAAACTGGGCAGGTTTAAGATGAGGTACCGGTGTCACACCTCACTACGTGTTACCCATTAAGACCCCCCCGGCATGACGCTCCCAACTGCCATCCAGCCTGCACCTGGCTATTGCAACAAATTATGCCAACAGACTCACATCCTGGCCCATGTGAAAGGAATTTATTTGCCCACTGGCAAATCGGCTGAGCATAGAACCAGTTACATTGTTCTTACCTCTCTCTGCCTCCACAGTTTTGTCTTATCTTGCTGCTCTTCATTCTGTGTACCGACCTGGCTTTCCACAATGAATCGTCTCTCTCCAAACCTGACCTCGGAAACCGAACAACGGCGACCCTATTCTTTCCAATCCCGGACTCGGCTAATAGTACCTGCAACGTTCCGTACCTCTCCTACTCTGACCTCAGCAAGTATATCGACCATCCATACCTCTCCAATCCTGACCCAGCTACCCCGACCAATCTACACTCCAGACGCGCCCCTATGGCTGAGGGTAGCGTTCTATCCATTCCCATCTTAGCACCGCCTTGTTGTGGTGAGCACAGCGTGACAGTATGCTCAGACCCACAAACATGGACCCAGCTGAGGTAGAGCGAAGTCTGTCCTCACATTCCAACCTGTTTGCCAGACTAGAGACGTACCTAGAGAAAAATGACAGACAGATGGACCTGCTTCAGCAAAGCATCCATTCCCTCACTGTTCAGGCACAAACAACTTCTCCTGCACCTACTCTGGCCATTTCAGCTGCTATTTTTCTGCCCACTACATCCGCTACTGAGCCCTGTCTTTTGACTCCTAACCATTAGGCCGGCGATCCCCTAGGGTGTAGAGGTTTCCTAAACCAGGGCTTTATTCAGTTTGAGATCTCCTTCTCGTTTTTTCTCCTCAAGATCCAAAGTCGCGTACATCATCTCACTCCTTATGGATCACACCCTGGCTTGGGCTTCCCCCATCTGGGAGCAGAGGTTGGACCTTACACGGGACATCAACCTCTTCGCCAGGGAATTTCGTAGGGTTTTCGACACCCCGGGACGTAAGATGATGACCGCGGCCTCCTCTCTCTTCCATATCTCCCAGGGAAACCAACCAGTCACTAGGTATGCCCTGGAATTCCGCACCATTGCGTCCGAGACTGGATGGAACAATGAGGCATTGTCTTCCGTCTTCTGGCAGGTCTTTCCCCTAAAGGACGAAATAGCAGCGCAAGAACACCCTACTGATTGCCATCTGTATCCGGGTAGACAAATGTCTACAAGAAAGGAGGGCAGAATGTTCCCGCCATCGACAACTGGTACCTAGTTCACCTTCCCTTCACTCCGCTATTCAACTACCTACCCACTCTGATGCTCTGGAGCCTATGCAACTAGGTGGTAATAAGTTGTCCCCATCCAAGAAGCAACGTCGGCGCAGCACTGGTCTCTGCCTATACTGCGGCAATAATGGTCATCAGGTCCTCCAGTGTCCCCACAAGTCGGGAAATGCCAACTCCCAATGAAATCTTGGGGAGTCTCATTGGGAACACTTTCTATCTCCCCTATCCCTAAAGAGGTTTTCCCAAACAGGATTTTGATTCCGGTCCTTCTCACAGGGGAGACTTTTCATATTGCCGCACTGGCATTTGTAGATTCAGGATCGGGAGGCAATTTCATCGACCAGTCATTCACGGAGAGGAACAACATTCCACTTACCCTCAAGAAGAGACCAGTAAGTATGGAGGCCACCGACAGACGGCCATTACAGCTAGCCTTCATTTCCCGGAAAGCTATTCCCTTGCAGTTACAGACGGAAGGGGACCACAAGGATGAAATTCACCTTCACGCTATTCATACCCCCTCCGTTGAGGTAATTGTGGGCCTTCCGTGGCTCCAACGCCATAACCCGCATATTGATTGGACCAATAAGGAACCAATCGTATGGAGTACTCGTTGTGCTGTGACTTGTACAATGCCGGTCCATAAAGATGGTGGCTTATATACCATTGAAGAAGAGACAAACTCACTACCGGAGGTGTACCAGAAAAACTGAGATGTCTTCAACAAAGCACGATCCGAAGTCCTACCTCCACATCGTCACTTCGATTGCCCTATCGATCTTTTGCCCGGTTCTGTACTCACCAGAGGAAGAAGATCGTATCCACTCTCTCTTCCGGAGACCAAAGCCATGAACGAATATATCCGAGAGAATCTAAAATGGGGGCTAAATCGGAAGTTCTCTTCACCAGCCGGATTCTTTTTTGTCAAGAAAAAAGATGGGTCCCTACGGCCATGCATTGACGATAAAGGACTCAACAAGATTACCCTAAAAACTCATTTCCCACTACCTTTAATCTCTGAACTGTTCGACCACCTACAAGGCTTAACTATCTTTAGCAAATTGGACCTACGTGGTGCCTACAATCTTGTTAGAATACGCAAGGGCGATAAATGGAAGACAGCATTCAATACCAGTGATGGGCACTATGAGTATCTCGTCATGCCCTACGCCATATGCAACGCTCTGGCGGTCTTTCAGGACATAGTCAATGAGATATTCCGGGACAATCTTAATAAATTCTTCATCATATAGCTAGATGATATTATGATCTTCTCCAAAACGGCCCAGGAACACGTCAGTCACGTTAAACAGTGTTACGCGTTCGAGAGAATAATCTCTCCGCTAAACTGGGAAAATGCCAATTCCATCAAACTTCCACGGCATTCTTGGGATATATCATCTCTGATTCAGGTTTCTCAATGGACCCAGCGAAGCTCAAGGCAGTCCTGGATTGGCCCCGGCCCACCACCCTCAAAGCCGTACACTGTTTTTTGAGTTTTGCTAACTATTATTGTAAATTCATCCGAAACATCTCTTTCACAATAACCCCCATCCTGGCTTTGACCATGAAAGATGCAGATGCCGCCTCTTGGCAACCAGCGGCTATCCTGGCCTTCGCTAACTAAAAAAGGCATTTGTGTCTGCTCCTATCCTGTACATCCTGACCCCAAACTACCATTTACCCTGAAAGTGGATGCGTCCGACATCGGGGCCGGTGCCATCTTATCTCAAAGGAAGTCACTGCTGGCAAAATTACATCCCTGCGCATTTTTCTCAAAAAATGTTTCTTCTGCAGAGCAGAATTATGACTTGGGGAACCGGGAACTTCTGGCATTGAAGCTTGCCCTTGAGGCACCTTTTGGAGGGTACGGAAAATCCTACTACCATCCTAACCGACCACAAGAATCTCCTTTACATAGAGGGCGCTCGTCGCTTAGGCGCTCGGCAAGCCCGCTGGTCGCTCTTCTTTTCCCGCTTCAATTTTTCATTGCGCATCTCCTTTATTCCGGATCAAAAAACCTCAAGGCTGACACCCTTTAACGTCAATTTCTCGCTGAGGATAAATCCGAGGATCTTCTAGAGACAGTACTCCCTGCTAAATACATTATCTCTGCCAATTCTTTTGACGTTATGGATAATATCCGCCGGGACCAAAACCTGGTCCCAGAAAGTATAAAAGTACCAGAGGGCCGCCTCTTCACTGCAACACAATACCAAAAAAGGGTCCTTTAATGGTGTCACTCTGCCAAAATGTCTGGAATCCCAGGTACCCATAGAACCATAGATCTTGTAGAATGAACCTTTTGGTGGTCAGATATGCAAGGAGACTGCAAGGAGACATCAAGGAGTTTGTCAAGGCGTGAACTACATGTGCCCGGAACAAAGTTCGCCGAAGCAAATAACCGGGACTCTTACATCCCCTTCCAATTCCGGATCTTCAATGGAACCATTTATCAATGGATTTCATAGTGGATCTCCCCACCTCCAAGGGGATGAATACCATTCTTGTCATCATTGACCGCTTTTCCAAACAAACACACTTATCCCTCTAAAATTACTTCCCAACGCATCTAAACTTGCAGACGTTTTCATCCAGGAGATCTTCCGTCTACATGGGGTACCACAAACCATCGTCTCCAATCGAGGGGTCTCGGTTTGTCTCCAGGTTCTGGCGTTCCTTTTCTCAAAAGTTGGGCATCTCATTACATTTCTCCTCAGGATACCACCCACAAACAAACGGTCAGACGGAGAGAACCAATAAAACCCTCGAGCAGTACCTGCGTTGTTTGATTTCTGACACTCAAGATAACTGGATGGATCTTCTCCCTCGGGGCGAATTCGCTCACAATTCCCTATGGAATGAATCCACAAAGGATTCACCGGTTTTTTTAAATCAATTATTGCAATCATTGCCTTCTTTTCTTCCTACCACCTCCTCGTCCTCTGGGGTCCCAGCAGCAGACAACCGGATTCAGTCCTTACAGAGCTCTTGGAAGAGGATCAAGGAGAACCTAAGAAATGCTACTTCTAGACAAAAACTACAGACAGACCGCCACAGCCGCGAGCCTCTAGAGTTCAAACCTGGAGACAGGGTATGGCTATCTTACAGTAACATTCATCTTTAAAGTACCCAAATTCAAGCTGGCACTGAGATTTCTGGGTCCTTACCCAGTCTTGAGAAAATTAATCCTGTGGCATACCACCTTCAACTCCCATCCTCAATGAGGATACCATCAGTCTCCCTCTTGAAGCCCGTCTTCCGGAATCCCCGCTTTCTGGATTCTGCAGCACCTCCACCTCCTCTACTCATACAGGGTCAACAAGAGTACGAGATAAAAACCATCGCGGATTCAAGAGTCTCTAGCGGAGCAGTCCAATACTTGGTCCACTGCAGGGGCTTTAGACCTAAGGAACAGTCGTGGAATCCATACCACCAAGTTCATGCACCCAATCTCTTGAAGCGGTTTCACCAGAAATATCCTCTCAAGACATTCTGGAGTCGCCCAAAGGTTGCACCTGAAGGGGAGGTACTGTGAGGCTCAGGGAGCCACGACGCCCTTGGCGCGCTCCTTACTCATTGTGTGTGGCTGCAGGATCCTCCAAGCTGCCCCCTCCTGTTGCCAGTGCCGTTGAACAGCCGTGCTACCTTGAGTGTGTGCGTGCACTCCCGTGCCTCCCTTTGCAGTCTTCTCACACACCGTGCCCAGGCACACGCATCGCGCACGGACGCATGCCTAATAGTACAGGCAGCCTCTCTGCTATTAGAGACCTTCTTTGCACCTGCACGTCATCCTATCATTGCTCCCACCCAGTACATACCTCCACACTGCAGCTTGCCCATTGGATGCTCTCCCCTACAGTATGTATGCTCGGCTGCCACACTGGCAAATCGGATGAGCATAGAACCAGTTATGCTGTTCTTACCTCTCTCTGCCTCCACAGTCTTGCCTTATCTTTCTGCTCTTCATTCTGTGTACCGACCCGGCTTTCCACAATGATTCTTCTCTCTTCAAACCTGACCTCGGCAACCGGACAACGATAACCTTACTCTCTCCAATCATGGACTTGGCTAATATTACTTGCAATGTTCCGTACCTCTCCTCCTCTGACCCGGCAAGTATATTGACCAGCCGTGCCTCTCCAACCCCGATCCGGCTACCCTGACCAAATCTACACTCCAGGCGCGCCCCCGTGGCTGAGGGTGGCGTTCTATCCATTCCCACCTCAGCACGTGGTCCTGCCTTGTTTTTGGTGAGCACAGCGTGACAATATGTCAGCATACTGAGATATTCTATGATGTGTCTCAATAAATCTTAGAAATCAATGTTATTTCACTAGATATTTTCTTAGTTGTTTGTATAGTACATTGTCATTCTCAATCTAAACAAGTAGCTGGAATATCCAACACACAATAATTACACTTACAATTATTATATTTAGTAAGGTAAAGTCTACCTTGTTGTTTTTTTAAATCCCGTGTTCACAATTAGCTGTATTCGGAGAGGCTGATTCTTATTAAATTATTCTTTAAGAGCTTTATTTTTCTATCATTGTCTTGCTGAGGCAACCAGTGAAATAGGACCAAGTCTGCAGACCATAATGAGCAAGTATGTTTTATAAGAAAGCTTCTTAAATGTTTTACTGTAGCCATTTGAACCAAGGCCACAAACAGGGGGGTCTGCCAGGGTTGGCGTCCTGGGCCCGGTGAGCCAGGGGGCTTGGCCGCCCGGGCCCCCTGCACGGCTGTACCAGTTTCATTAAAAAAATGTCATAAAAAAAATAAAAATACCGGTGATCCTTGTGCGCAAGCTCAGAGCAGAGGTCTTGGCGCGTATGCGCAGGGAAGCAGGGTGTCCGGCCTGCTGCCTGTGGGCCCGCTCCCCTTCGCTCCCAATGTGAGATGGAGGGGAAGCACCATGGCAAGCCCGTGCCCGCAAACCCTACTCCCCCCACGCCCGCCAACCCAGCTCCCCCCGCGCTAGCTTCCTGCCCCAGGAATCAACCACAGGGACCAGGGGCCAGGGGGAAATGCTCCAGCAGGAATTAGCCCAGCAGTCTCGCCCCCCCCCCCCTCAACCTATTTCCTGCGCCCCAAAGCCTACCCCCAGCCTGCCTCTTGTGCCCCCCCCCCAGCCCACCTCCCGCCATGGGCAGTGGGGATCGGGAGCAGAGTTAAACATCTGGCAGGCAGGGAAGCAGGAAGCAGCACCCATCACCCACCCGGTCAAGGTCAGTCACCCACCCAGGCAGTCAATGGAAGTCAAGGACACCCACCCAGGCAGTCAAAGGCACCCACCCAGTCACCAACATACCCAGGCAGTCAACCCAGGCAGTTACCTACCCAGGCAGTCACTCAACCACCCACCCAGGCAGTCACTCACATACCCACCCATGCAGGATGTCACTCACCCACCCAACCAGGCAGTCACTCACCCACCCAGGCAGTCACTCACCCACCCAGGCAGTCACTCACCCACCCACTGACCCAGGCAGTCAATCAGTAACCCACCCAGGCAGTCACTCAGTCACCCACCCAGACAGTCACTCAGTCACCCACCCAGGCAGTCACTCAGTCACCCACCCAGGCAGTCACTCAGTCAAATAAGAGAAGGCGGTCCGTGGGGTCCAGAAGCGGAGCACAGCTGCAGTGAAGAAAACGGGGGCTACAAACCAGCAGGAACATTAAAAAACCTTTATTGTGTGGTGGTGGGGGGTCAGAACAAACTCTAAAAAGCAGGCAGAGTACTCACAAATGCAGCAATGTAATCCCCATTGTGTGCGTGCATCATGCCAGAAGCAGGAAGAGAAGCCGGTCCGTGGGGTCTAGAAGCGGAGCACAGCTGCAGTGAAGAAAACGGGGGCTACAAACCAGCAGGAACATTAAAAAACCTTTATTGTGTGGTGGTGGGGGGTCAGAACAAACTCTATAAAAAGTATGTTTTAGTTGTGGATACGGTTTGTCTCACTGATTTAGCTGATTTGCCCATTATGGTATATATGGAGGACAGTCAGCTTGTCATAGAGACTTACATATGGTCCTACTTCATGTATACAGGCCCTGCAAGAGTCTCACGCAGTTTTCATTGATCGGTTATCCCCCAATACCAGTGAATACTATGTTTTATTCATAGCAGTCTACCTGTCACTGAGCCATGATCATTGGGACTAGTGCCCTAAAAAACTCAGTCAAATAAGTCACTCAGTCACCCACACAGGAAGTCAGTCACTTAGTCACCCACCCACGCAGTCAGTCACTCAGTCACCCGCCCACCCAGGCAGTCAGTCACTTAGTCACCCAATGCAGTCAGTCACTCAGTCACCCAACCAGGCAGTCACTCAGTCAATCACCCACCCAGTCACCCACCCACCAGTCAGTCAAGCAGTCAGTCAGCCAGTCACCCAGTCAGTCAGTCATCCAGTCAGTCAGTCAGTCACCCAGTCATTTAGTCAGTCACCCAGTAAGTCAGTCAGTCAGTCACCCAGTCAGTCAGTCACCCAGTCAAGATAGTAAGAAGGAAGGAAGAGGAGGGATAGGGGAAAAGATAGTAAGGCGAATAATAGCTGATAACAAAAAAGGTATATACATATAATTCTAAAAATTAAAGGGATTGTCCCTGTAATGATAATTATAATTATAACAGCTGGAGCTCTTACCTCTAGAACAAATTGTAATAAAAATTGGTTACGCAAAAAGGAATGACAGTACATCAAAACTTATGCAATACAATCACATCCAGTATACCCAAAGAGTCCAATAGGGCAGGAAATGAGTATGCAGCTTCTTTAGCAACTGGAACTAACCCCAGGACCGGCAAGAGCTATACAGAAAATTACAAAAAAAAGAAAAAAGCGCAAAAGCCCATAGAGTAGTATAGTTAATTTATGTAAGAATTAAAAAATGGTTATAAACACTTACAAATGTAAGTTGTAACAGGCACTTCGATACTTAGAACGCCACAACAGTAGTAGTCCACCTATCTAATAGCTGGGTGCTTGGAGTCCTTGCTTTGTTTTCTTCCACTCAATCAGCGGTGTGCATCCGCTTCCGCATCACGTGGCTCGTAGCTTGTGACGTCAGCGTCGTCGATCGGGGTTGGGCTTTCGTCAGACACTAGCTCCCCCTCCAGACCAGACAGGCAAGAACTCTATCTGGTTAGCGCGAAATTCAGAGTCCTTAGCGCAAACACAGGCAACCTTTGGCAGGAACAGCCCTACGCGTTTCAAGGACCTTGTCCTCTTCGTCAGGGGAGCTATTACTGCCTGGTTGCAATGATTCCCTTATATAGGGGTACTGATTGATTACCTCCTAAACAAAGTCAAAATAAGTGGATTCCTCCCAGTTGATGTTATTAGGATTACACAATGCGTGGTTAAACCAGCTGATTAACTATGAGGCCAAAATATCTAAGAGTATATATATTAAGGTATTATGCAACACGTTGATTAAATCCTACAAATTATGTAATACTGCTTCTAAAATAGATTAAATTAATATATGATAAAATACATATTGAAACCACTGTGAATGCTAAAAACAACAACTGATACAACATTAATAGTAATCATAACCACAAAATATATTTAATACAAACATTGCTTGTTAAAAACCTCACAATAAAAACAATTTAAAATAAATTGATAAGATAGAAAAGAAGGAAGGAAGAGGAGGGATAGGGGGAAAGAGGAACCCCTAAATGAGGATTCATAAAAATGCTGCAAGATCTTTCACCCAGTCAGTCAGTCACCCAGTCAGTCAGTCACCTAGTCAGTCAGTCACCCAGACAGTCACCCAGTCAGTCACCCAGGCAGTCAGGCAGCTAGTCAGTCATCCACCCAGGAAGGACAGCAGTCAGTCACCCACTCACTCACACAGGCAGGCAGGCAGTCAAGGCAGGCAGTCTGTCACCCACCCAGGAAGATAGGCAGTAACCCACCAAGGCCGTCACCCACCCAGGCAGTCAGTCAGTCAGTGACTCAACCACGCACCCTGGCAGTCACCCAGCCACGCGGTCAGTCACCCATCCTTAACCCAACCCAGGCCCGTACTTACCCCCCCCCCGGCGCATACTTTATCCCCCCCCCCCCAGGCCCATACTGAATCCACCCAGGTCTTTTGTCACATTGGATATAGCATTGGGTATCTTTGACTTTTGTTGAAAATATTAAAAAAAATAGATTGCATTGTAATTTTTTTTCCGTATTACAATAAGAAGAAAACAGTTAAGTAAAAGTTGCGCGCTAAAAAAAATAAAAAAATTCATGGTAGGTGCGTTATGGATTGGGGGGGGGAGTCTGCTCCTCTCATTTGTCCTGGGCCCCAAGATTCCTGTTAGTGGCCCTGCTTTGAACCCCAAGTTGTTTTGGTGTACACAGCATCATGAAGAGGAGGAAAGGGTAGGTAGAAGCTGCCTGTTGTATGAGCAGCTGGAAAGAGGTACAGTAAGTGAAAGCTGGGGGTATGAGAGGGGGAGAGGGAATCACAGGGAGTTAATGACATCTAGGAGGGAAGTACAAAAGGGCACTGGGCAAAAAGTGAGACCGGGGAGAGGAGGAGCTAGATAGAAGTTTAAAGGGCCATTTTATGCCTAATGGTACATTGTTTAGCTATTTACAGTATATGTAACATGATTAGTCTATTCTACCTCTCTTTCCCCCCTGTCACATAAGCCCCAAGCAGTCTAGGCTGTGACAGGCCATCATGTGGGCTTATGACCCCCCCTCTCATGCTCCTCTCTGAGTGACGGAAGTGTAGTGGGGACTCATAATCTGGGTATAGCCTAGGTACAGACCATGAGCCCTCCCCTTCTTGTTCCTCAGAGAGACAGTGCCACATTTAGTCAGTCTGTTCCCCTCCTTCCTAAGGAGTGGGAATGAGAGCCTCTCCTCTGCCGCTGGGAGTAAGAAAGAGTTAGGCCTCATGGCTGTCTGGCCCTACAAGATTTGAATGCTCTAGACTGTGCTTCAGATGGGACGGCCTTTGGGATTTCTAGAGCCTAATGAAGCTGGAGACACTGAACACCAGAGAACGAACCTAGGTGACACCAAAAGCCTGTCCTGGTCTCCTCACCATCGCAGATGACTCAGCTCTCCTGACCCTCACATCTCCTAGAGGGTTGGGGTACATGTGACTAGGACTATTTACCATAATCCAGACTAATCCATTTCGCAGGCTCTGTCCTTTTTAAAACTTTGTCATGCAACCAATGCAGAAGCTGCCAAATAAAATATGCAGAATCTTTTGCAATTATTGTAGAAAGTGGGGGGGGTGATAGACAGCACTCTGACACAATGACTCAGCAAGGTTGCAGGGTGCACGGAACAGGAAGGGACCCTAATTCCCTTCAGAAGTACTAACAAACCAAAAAATAGGGATCAAGCACTCGACAGGGCACCAGGAAGAGGGTTTGCTTATACTTGTTCACTGATTGACATCTGATATCTGCATATGTTCTGTGTCTTTTACAATATTCTTGTATCTACATTCATTGTTTGATATTTGATATCTGCTTATGTGATTTGCCCTCTTTAGACTTTAGATTTATATCATTAGCTGAGTGTGGGATTGTTTGACAGTGGGGAGGGAAGGCTTAGGGAAGTACCTCTGGGACCCTTTGGGACCAGGGGGAATGGGCCAGATGAAGAGGTCACCCCTCGAAACGTCGCCCCCCTAGTTTGCTTTCCATTTTCCATTTTTGTGATTTTTTGCTTTTCTTTTGTGTTTTTTTCCCTTCTCCTTCTTTCCCCTCTACCCCCTTTAATTTTTGATTTTCTCTATGGTGATATTTATTCTTGCATTGGCGTATTGGCTATTGTTGCTATATTTTCAGTTTATTATTAGTGTCATTAAATTATTCATATTCCCTACACTAGTATTCGCTTATATCTGTAGCTGTGAGACAGAGAGTGCTGGTACTATTTTTTGCTTTTGCAATTATTATGCCAAAGAAAATAAAAATAAAAATGAAAATCAATTTCGATAAACATTTTCATGAAAGTAATATCAATTTAATATCTTCAATAACTCTAATTGTCACAGTGCAAAATGAATTTATAAAATGTGAACAGCTTCCTTTATGTCAAGATTATGCATGGTGTTGCTAGTCCTTTTAATTCCTGTATGCCTACAGACTTTATGGTCTGGAAACATCTAGCTACGTAACCTACAAATGCGGTATCATCGCCCCAAAAAGTGCATTATTTTTACAGTACAATACTACCCTAAATAACACTTTTTTTCAGACCTATAAAAAATATCGGATCCAATAGAAAGGAGGCCAAATACCACATTTTTGGCAATTAATGGCAATTTATCATGCTCTGATATTTATCGGAACAGGATAAATGTCAGAAAGACCTTAAATATTTTACCACCTAATTCCAATATACTGGCCATTACATACATAGGCAAGATAAGCTACACCAACAGGAATTAGATGATAAAATAGTAACTAAAATACTTGACAGTATATATTAACCCCTTAGTAGCCCACGGCGCAAGTAGTCATGAGTTTCCATTACTAGCTGACCACAAAGGGCTACAAAGGGGATAATATATGGATAAAACTACACCACATACCCTCCTTGGCCACCTTAGTGGCTAATAAACATTGCAATGCTTTATGAACTGCTAAGGCAATGAAGGGGTTAAAGGGATAAGGGGATAATGAGGACAGGTTACAGGGTTTAGAGGGGAATGAATAATATGATGAAGATGTAATTTGTTTAACATGTGATAACATGGGATTATTCCCAGAGTTGTGTGATAGGATAAGAAAGAGTTTTGTTTGACTAGAAAAAGTGAATAAAACAACAAATATCAAAGGTCAAAGTTCTACCAATTTGATAACAACCAATGTGGGCACTTGTATAAGCCAAGAAGCCACATACAGGATAGTATACTTTTAAAAGTAATGGCTCATTAATTCCTCTGTAATTGTTTAGTAATTTTATGGGTATAAAAAAATCATGGTAGATATATCATTAATTTTCCGTGTGGTATCCTGTAGTAATTTAACCACATGTTTAAAACTGTTCCCAGCCAAATAAGTAATTTGACTAAATAGGATTGTGTAATCATGATGACAAAATTGTTTATTCATTAATACTAGGCTTTCAACTACCACACTTGATCCTTTTCAAGTTCAAATTAAAGGCATGGGAATGATCCAGACCTTTTATCTTATACTAATAAATATCTACAAATGTTGAAACATTGAAATGCATACAGATCAAGCCTGTACTATAGCTGGTAGCCCCTTCATGTGTTCAAACACCTGGCAAAATTATTCATCAATTCAGCAACCACATTTAAAAGCAGTAGTTCAAAGGCTTTGTGAATTGTAGAAAAAGCCGTTCCAAACTGAAGTGTACTTATGATGCAGCAGTGTCAAAGTTTACAAATGAACCATTTCCTGTAATATAAATTGGTCAAAAAAGTAATATGAAAACTATAGCTTCTAGCTATTCTCATTATTCCTTTGTGCTTATCACCATACCTAGTTTTGCCAATTAGTAAATGCAATATACTGTATATAGCACCGCTACCAAGTCCCCCCCCCCCTCCCACCCCCTCTGGAAGATGTTGTCTAGCTACAGGTTCGTGTGGTGCTGGTTACCTGTGAGGGTCCAGGAGAGATGAGCTTCCGCAATGTTATGGTGAACAGGACAGGCGATCCACAGGTTCTTTTCATTTGGTGACAGCACCCCCAGTCATAGCAGGCTACAGCAGAGCTGCAGGCAGTCCCTACCATGACAGCCTTTTCTCCTATACTTCTGTCCAATAGACTGCAACTTTGTCAGAAGTATATTAAAGGGATCTTTATTTGGTGCAGGCACTGCAGGTGGTATTACAGCGTTTGCTTCCTTGTGGAGAATGGGTTCCAGACCCCTGTATGGCACATGATCTGCACCATGATTGGCTGCAACACAGACCCAGTGTCATCTCCTCTACTGCCACTCAGAGAGGCTGCGTGAAGGGGGGTAAACCCCACAGAGTAGCCTATCACTGTCTGTAGCTATCAGAACTTACGTGACAGGAAGACTATACTCTTTCCTAGGTGAAAATGCCCATGTCCTCACTGGGATACAATGGAAGGAATACAAGGAAGGGTAAACAAATTTACCATGTGAACTTGCTGAAACCTTGGAAGGTGCAGCAGTCTCTATTCATCCACCCGGTGGAGGAGGAAATGGGCCTGGGTCCTCAAACCCCACGGGGGAACGTATTTGGTGACCAGAAAATCCCAATGGGTAGACAATTGTCATCTGAACAAAAAGGGGACTTGTTAGAAATAAGTACACACTTTAAAGATGTTTTTTATGATTTACCAGGGCAAACTAATTAAGTTTCACATGTTATAGAGACAGCACCTGGGGTAAAAGTACGTTCTCGTCTTTACAGGTTGCCTAAAAGCCGTAAGGCCCTGGTAGGGAAGGAGGTACAAGAAATGTTACACTTAGGCGTGATTGAGGAATCATGCAGTGAGTGGTGTAGTCCACTAGTTATGGTCCCTAAAACCGATGGGAAAGTAAGATTTTATGTAGATCTCCGAAAGGTCAATGTGGTATACAAGTTTGACGCATATCCGATGCCAAGGGTGGAGGAGTTAATTGACGTCCTTGGTAACGCAGAATATATATCCACGCTGGACTTAACAAAAGGATACTGGCAAATACCTTTAGAGGAAAAGTCTAAGTGAAAAACAGCCTTTGCCACTCCCATGGGTTTATACCAGTTTGTGACAATGCCATTTGGGCTACATGGAGCCCCAGCCACATTTCAGAGACTCATGGATAAAGTACTGAGACCTCATAGGCCTTATGCCGCAGCCTACCTAGATGACATTGTCATTTATAGTAAACACTGGCGGGCCCATCTAAATAGGCTGAAAGCAGTCCTCAAGTCTCTAAGAGAGGCAGGGCTCACAGCCAACCCTAAGAAATGTGCCTTAGGTAAGGCGGAAACCAAATACTTAGGTTATGCAGTGGGAGGTGAAAAAGTAAGGCCACTAGCCGACAAGGTAACTGCCCTGAAAGAAGTTCTGACCCCTCAAACAAAAACGCAGGTATGCTTTCTGCTGGGTTTAGCAGGGTACTATCAGTGGTTCATCCCCAATTACTCTGAAGTTGCAGCCCCACTAACAGACCTCACAAAAAAAGTGTGCCCCTACACAAGTGGTATGATCAAGGGAGTGCCAGAGAGCCTTTGAGGAGGTAAAAAGGTGTCTATCAGAGGGTCCCATCCTTAGAAGCCCAGACTTTAACAGGCCTTTTATAGTGCAAACCGATGCTTCAGAGATAGGGCTAGGGGCAGTGCTGTCACAACAGTTTTAGGGAGTGGAACATCCGATCCTTTTTCTGAGTAGGAAGTTGTTCCAGAGGGAAAAAAACTACTCAGTGATTGAGAAGGAGTGCCTCGCAGTAAAGTGGGCAATCGAGGCCTTGAGGCATTACCTGGCAGGTGTCCATTTTACTTTGGTGACAGACCATGCTCCATTGAAGTGGTTAAATAGTATGAAAGACTCTAATGCTAGGTTTACCAGGTGGTATATGGCCCTCCAACCCTTCTCGTTTGGGATTCAGCACAGACCTGGAAAAGAAAATGTGAATGCTGATTTCTTCTCTAGAGAAGGGTGGATGGTCGGGCTTCAGCCGTGCATGCCCCCAGCCACACACTAACAGGGGAGGAATGTGACAGGGTGAATAAACGTCACCAGCCCTATGCCTGGCAGACCTATGTTTAGGTCTGCAGTGCAGCAGTGACAGGGTTAACATTCAGCTGGGAGGTCTTGTTAATCAGTCTGATCCCAGCTGCTTCATCAATGAGCTTTAAAAACCCCAGGCTGCACACACATGCAGCCTGTCTGAACCAATGAGAGTATTGAAATGCTGAAGGAGAGTTACTGCAATAAGGTCTGTCTTCAATATACACTTTTGATGAACTGTTTGCTGTACTGTTACGCTGGAATCTAAACAGCCCTTGTTGGGGAAAGGGCCAAGCCCCGCTCAGGACTTATTTTCTGTTTTGTATGCTGAAAAGAAGCTGTTTTGTTTTTGTGTGCCATATTTTTAAGGCTCAATAAATAAGCCTTCGCAAGAAACCCACGTGTGGTTGCATGTACCCTGCAACACCCTTGTACCCAGGGAAGTTATTTTTGTGGCCCGAAATGCTGTACCCCCATGTCTTGTTTATATATAATAAATGGCCCCATAGAACCCTTGGCACTATATGTGTGCGTCTGACTTCACTGATTTATGTGATATAATGAATAACACAATGGGGAAATTAAGTAATTTACACATTTTAATTAAACTATGATTTCCCCTTAAAATATGAATATTAAGAACAGCCTCTTCAATGCTATTTGTTTGATAAATCTGGTACAGTCATTTATTACCTATTTTAACCTGGTTTTGCAGTCGCTAACCCATAGCAGAAAATAGGGCAAAGAAGCACTAATTTAACTCAGCACATGCACGCTATCTTAGAAAAACTGCCAAGGACACTGCTGAATTGGATTATGCACCAATTTATAAATGCATTAGGCTTTATGAATGTGTTATTTGAACAATATTTAAACCAGACGTGCACATTTTTGGTATGTTTACTCAAACCTGATAGATTTCACCCATTTCAATTCAGTTATATGAATTCAATATCCGACTAGCACCCTCTCTATCCACCTTTAAGACCACCTTAAAACACCCCTGCTTATCAAAGCATAGGAGTAGCTCCACTGATACTTTACACCTAATACATAAACCTTGACCCCTGGCAGACACACTTACCAGAATGCCCTCCTACTATCTCTGTGTACGTTCTTCCTACCTACTAATTAGATTGTAAGCTCTCCAGATCAGGGACTCCTTTTCCTAAATGTTACTTTTATGTCTGAAGCACTTCTTCCCATGTTTTATTTGTATTATTTGTTATTTATATGATTGTCATGTGTATTACTGCTGTGAAGTGCTATGTACATTAATGACGCTATATAAATAAAGACATACATATGTAGCCCTTGTACCCCCACCCTAAGTTATAGTGGGGGGTCTGCTTCTTATCTGGCTACTTGCTAGGTGTTGTGCTGTACCTGTTGGTAAACAGGAGGGCTGAGTGCTCCGCGATGTTGTGGGGAGAAACAGGACAGGTTCACAGGTTACTTTTGTTCTTGATTGGTGCAGCACAACCAGTCAGCATGGATTCTCTGTGATAGCAGGGATGGCCCATACTGACACCTTTTC
The DNA here is from genome assembly GCA_036426205.1 of Ascaphus truei. Lineage (NCBI taxonomy): Eukaryota > Metazoa > Chordata > Amphibia > Anura > Ascaphidae > Ascaphus > Ascaphus truei. The sequence goes on from WSYH01002393.1 coordinate 86,306, forward strand.
TTCTTACAGCAACAAGACAGTGAATCACACTGGTTCTGGTACAACTGAATGTTTATTGTATGCAGATGACATGAACACAACTGATGCATCCTTGCTTCATCTTCCCTTACTCACAGGAACTGACTAGGGCTTGAGGCCCAGACCAGGCCTGATGGACTCCTCCTCGCATCTCCTACTTAAATGGAGGGTAGATGTTCCTCACTCCGAGAGGGAGGAGATACAAAGCAAGAGAGACCCAGAATTTAGGAAAGTGCCAGCACTTATAGCCTTTGGGTGGGTGTTTGTAACCCTGCCCCTTAACAGAGCATGTTGAATACTGATAGGTTATCACACCCTGTGTGTGATCCAATCAGTACTCATCCCTCATACTTTCTTGTTGTTGCTAGGTCCACCCTTAAATACCATCTAATCATCCAAGCCTGCAAAAGCACACAGGGCCTATTTAAAGGAATTAAGCCAACCACTGCCTGCACCTAACAGGACTTACACTGGTAGGGCCCAGAAAAAAGACATAGCAGCCGGGAGGCTATGCTATACATACATACAGTGAAGATATTTACTTTGATACAAAAGTTTGCAACTAGTTTGATTAAACACTAAGGGGTAGATGCACAAAGCTGCATTGTCAGGTCTCCTACTAATCTGTTATAAAAACCCGTATCAGACGTTATTTTCCCTGCGCTGAACATTAATTCACAGAGCTGATTTTATGCAAACAAACAAAGCAGACTGCATATGCACGTTAACATCTAATACAACTCATGCACAATGAAAATATTAGATTTCACGCGTTAGCTTTCTTGAGCGCACATTTGCATTACTTCACAATCAAGCTGTGCTAATTAAGTATACCTAGAAATTATAACCATCCAGTACTCGTAGCACATACCCATGTTATTGTAACTCTGCAGAATGATACAGGCTGGACTAGCTCACTCTAGAGCCACATGAACGCCAGAAGATGGAAGTGATTTCCAACTCCCAGGTCATTGGTCTGCACAGTCTTATAGACATTTCTGACCAGCAGCAAGAGGAAGCTGGTAACTAATTTAACATAAAAGATGAATATTAATTTCATATTCACAATGTCCTTATGATACCCAACACATTGACATCAAATAACTCAATTGCACAACCCTGTAGGAATTAGAAGAATTCTCTAACATAAGCTTCAACTGCCCCATTATTCCTAAAAATATAATATATAAATGATCACATGCTATCCTATGCTGTATGAACTATGTATACTAATTCCAATAGAAAATAATTGACATTTTCACGATATACAATGTTTGTAGAAATGCCTGACAGTACAACAGTGTACAGGCAGTCCTCGGTTATCCAACGGAATCCATTCTGGAAGTAGTGCTGGAAAGTGAAACTGTTGTAAAGTGAGTCCCATGTTAAACAGTGGCGGTGAGCGTTGGATAATGCATTCAGGTATCGAAAAATGGCTCGTTGGGTTGGATTGTAAAGCATTGGATATGCCATTCGTTGTAAAGTGAAACATTGGATAGCGAGGACTACCTGAATGTAACACTGACCATATACTGTAGTAATGATTTCGAGTAACTCAATTGTTTAATAAAATACTTAATTATGTCTCAAGTGTTTACTATGTTCAGTATTTATAATTTGATGGTTATTTACCTAAAAGTCTAAAATGTTCTGATTACAGTGCATCAAGTACCTATTTGTAATCTTCATCATGCCTTCGGTCGCAATCATATGAAGTGATTAAAGGTGTTTAAAACCCTAATACAGTTCAGTTCTCATTTATATCATAGTAAAAAGTCTATATTTAAAAAAAAATCTATCTGATACCTTTAATATTACATGCCAAAAGTATTTGCGTGTGTGTGTAATGGAAATATTACTGTATGCTCATTTGCATATCTTAGACAGGTCTGCAACCCCGCCTTTCACCATTATCACCCAGCACACAGCACTTCTACTGCA
>WSYH01002394.1:12268-68441 GCA_036426205.1 Ascaphus truei
TGGGTACCAGTCCCTGTGCTTCCTTGCACTTCCCCCTGGGTACCAGTCCCTGTGCTTCCTTGCACTCCCCCTGGGTACCAGTCCCTGTGCTTCCTTGCACTTCCCCTGGGTACCAGTCCCTGTGCTTCCTTGCACTCCCCCTGGGTACCAGTCCCCTGCTTTGTCTCCTTGCAGCTCTCTGAGTCAGTGGGTCCACGCCTGTGACGCTCTGGAGCTCCTCCCCCAGGAGAGGGGGCAGCTGGACACTGTGATAGATCAGCTGTACAAGGACATTGAGAAAGGTCAGTGCAGGAGGGCAGCGGAGAGCTGGGAGACCCACAGGTCATAACATGGAGTAACCTGTCACACTTTCATCACCAGGCTCACCATTATGCTCATTAAATGTTTCCCATTAATCACCATGGCAACCAGTTTCTAAACACACAAAGATCAAAGTGTGTGTATATATTCAAGCAGAATCACGGTCCTGAGGGTCAGCCTGTGCACGGTATAGAGGTATATAAACAAGGCTAACAACCCCCACAAATGAGATGATTACCAGCACAAGAAAAACATGAAATTATAGTGTTCACTTTGCTTTAATCTATGAAGAACTATAATGTAGGTCCCACTGAAATCCATCACAAACTAGAACTTTGAACTAACTTTATATAGAATGTACAGGCGGTCCTCGGTGTCCGTTGTTTCATTTTCTGACGCGTCATAATGCATTCCGCGCACGGTATAGAAACACCCCCTCCCCCCCCCCCCCCCGTTTCTCAGTAGTTTTTGAGAATATGACGGATATATGGCACTCTCAAAAGAAAAAAATGCCTGAAAAAATGGTCAACAACAAAAACGGTTTAAGGCAAGTATAGTATCGCCAAATGTGTCCCCCTCCTCGCACTGCGTCCAAACACACGTGGGAATTGTCTACGCGCTGTGTTTTGGTCACAATGATTCCTTTATTTATCCAATCGGATTATCCCAACAAGGAACCATTCGTATGCAGCCGTTTTGCTGATGAATGGTCCATGTTGTTGACCGGAAATGCCTTCTTTGTACGCCCCTCGTCGGGGTAAGAACATGGTCGCATCATTTTAATTGGGTTTCGGGATTTGTTTACTAATCTTTGTGTTTGGGACAATCCGGATTCATACCTAAAGCAATCATGCTTACAGGGCCCAGATCCAGCGCGTATAATGGTTCCCTTTGTGAGATAGATGTCCATGTTGGTTTATTCCATGAGCCAGCTTCTTATCTCCCTATGTCCTAGACCAGGGCTGGCCAACTCCAGTCCTCAAGGGCCACCATCAGGTCAGGTTTTAAGGATATCCCTGCTTCAGCATAGGTGGCTCAATCAGAGGCTCAGTCAAAGAATGAGCCACCTGTGCTGAAGCAGGGACTGGTTGAGCCACGTGTCCTGAAGCTGGGCTATACTTAATACCTGGCCTGTTGGTGGTCCTTGAGGACTACAGTTGGCCGCCCCTGTCCTAGACTAGTTCATGATACCAACATGTAGCAATGTTCTAGGACGGACCTTATGTCATGTTCCAGGATGTCCCTGGCAGCACTGTCAGAGTGTATTCTTCTTACTCATTTCATGGTCTCTCTCTCTTTTTCTCTCTCTCTTTTTCTCTCTCTCTTTTTCTCTCTCTCTTTTTCTCTCTCTCTCTTTATCTCTCTCTCTCTTTATCTCTCTCTCTTTCTCTCTCTGTCTTTCTCTCTCTGTCTTTCTCTCTCTGTCTTTCTCTCTCTATCTCTCTCTCTCTTTCTCTCTCTATCTCTCTCTTTCTCTCTCTGTCTTTCTCTCTCTCTCTTTCTCTCTCTCTCTTTCTCTCTCTTTCTCTCTCTCTCTCTCTCTCTCTCTCTCTCTCTCTCTCTCTCTCTCTCTCTCTCTCTCTCTCTCTCTCTCTCTCTCTCTCTCTCTCTCTCTCTCTCTCTCTCTCTCTCTCTCTCTCTCTCTCTCACACACACACAGAGACGGGGGAGTTTCTGAACTGCGAGGGATCAGGCTTGTACATGCTGCAGAGCTGTTGTAAGTCATGTCTCCGTACCATTGGTTGGCATAGAGTGGGTAAGAACACTGGCAGCATCGTGTGTACGTCTCGCCAACTGAACAGCACACAGGCAGACCCGCGCATTGCAAGATAATTTGCGATTGCATTTCCATATAAAGAGTCCGGATTCCTCGAAGCACAGCTTGAGATGGGAACAAGTGCAGCCGTTATGGACATTTTTAACCGCTGTATTGCTACGTTATGTAAGATGATAAACCATTTGTAAACATTGGTGTGGATATTCCACCAGAGTTTACTGAAGTGTAGACCAATGGAAAGTTAGACTACAAGTCATTCACGGTAGTTAATCATTGTTTCCATATAATGTTAGTTTATCAATGTCTGTTTCATATTAGCATGGTAAAGGATTCACGTCTATGTTTGTTACTTCTCTAGAATGTCGCTCGTTTTGAGCACCTCTGTGTACACAGATTCCATGACGAGGCCGGGAAGTTTCGGTTGGGTTGATTCCAATTTATTGGAGGAATCCGCAGTTCGCGGATGGTGGTTTATTTACTTTTACAACCTCCTCCTGACATATCAGAGGAGAAATTAGTTGCCGCTTTATGGATTTGCGGATGTTGAAAGCAAACATTTCACAAAGTAACTAGACTACTCTTATTTATCAACAGAAAAACGCGCCCCCAGAATCCGCATTCATAATACATACGTGTTACTGATGACCGGTGTAAATGAAACGGGTAGAAAACACAATAAAAAGCACACAGGAAAAAGTGTACACATGCTGCCTCAGATTCCTTCAGTATATAGTGGGTGAGATGAGGTACAAGAAATGTCCAATGTGAGTCAAAAGATTGAGCAGGAGTTGTGGGTAATAAATCTCTGGCTATTCCACTGGTAGAAATAAGAAGGTGCGTGTCTCCGAGTGCCTGGCTCAGAAATAATTTAGGCGTGGAAGGGCCCTAAGAGTATTGTAATGTACGTGTGAAGCTGCTGTCATTGAACCTGTGCCACCCTCCCGCGCCTCTCATTCTGCTGCTGCTGCTGGGACGGTCTCCCTGTTACTGTAGCTGCTGTTCTCTTGCTCCAGGTAATCACAGCTGTGTGGCGAACGCAGAGGCCTCGTTCCCAGACAATAACTTCCTCCTGCATCTCAGCGCGGTGGAAGACATCCAGCCAGGAGAGGTAAAACCTTTTCCCCCGCAGCCGATATAACCCCATGCCTGAGGAGAAGCTTGGCACGGCAACGTGTTCACCCCGTCACTGGTGCGAAGAAGGTCTTCCTCACCCTTTCCCAGGAGCCTCCAACCCTCTAGCTTCAGAGAATGACCTCTTGTTCTTTCACAGCTGCGTCTGAGCCTTTAATACACGCAATATGTATTGTATATATTTTCTATCATTATAAATCTACAGTATCAATACACTGTAAGTACGGATATAGGATAAAGTATCTGTCGTCTACATGTAGCGGAGGTTGAACTTGATGGACGTACGTCTTTTCAACCTCATCTACTATGTAACTATGTAATACATTGCCGCCCTCGCAGCGCCCCGCGCACCTTTGCTTCTTACTACAGTACCATCGGCTTCATAAAGTCTTCTTCTGCCCCCCTCCCCCCCACAGGAAATCTGCATTAGTTACCTGGACTGCTGCCAGAGGGACCGCAGCCGGCACAGCCGACACAAGACACTCAGGTAAAAGTCGCTGGTGACTTCCTTACTCAGCAGAGATGAGTTGCAGACTGTGATATTCTTCTATGGAGCAGCATAGGAGTTCTTACTAGGTGAGATTAGGTTTACAGAGGTTTTGAAACCTCACTGGTCTCTTGTTCATGTGTTCACCTGAAGAAGAGACCTGTGAAGTTGGGAAATCATTGTAAAGGACGAGCTGCACACTCCTAGGATTTGATGTTCAGGCCCTATACCGTCACACCCGAGGAAGGGTGCGGGGGAGCACCTGAAACGTTGTGTTGCTGGGATGCCCACCATGACACAATAAATGCGAGCCCAGGTAGGGCTTCGAAGGCGGTTCCCATGAGTGGGCGCCTTTTCTTTACCTGTGTTACACGCTTCAGCGATCAGGATCGTATGAGGCTGCAATGCACCTGGAGGAAATACTTTGGGGGGTTGTACAGTAATATTGTAAGTGGAGGTGTGCCTGGCCGCTCTACTGCGCTCGGACAGCTCTGAACACTATAAATTCATCAGCGAACGATACTCAGAAGAGCAAGTCTGGCAAAATCAGACACACAATGATTGATAAAAGGTTATCCGGGGCAGGCAGGTCCAGGAAAAAGCCATAGATTATTTTCTTACCTTTCGCTGGACTTCTGCGTATTGTTTTTCTGCGGGAGGCAGCCATTTTTGACGCAGAATGTCATGTAGACACATGGTGCATGGTCGTTTGGATAAAAAATAGGAATCTGGCACATGCCATCAATACATCAATTTGATTTTAATTTGATATTGTATTTGTATAAATATTGCGAGAGGGGGAGAGGGGTGTTATTATACAGGGAAAAAGCATACATTAAAAGTAAAGATTGGGAGCGAGGTTGTCCATGCCCTGTGACAGGGGTTTAATAATGATTTGATTGTCTCATGATAAATAGGGGACCGTGAGCTTGTTGTCGCCCTTAGCAGTAGTTTGGTTTGCGTGTGCCCTTGAAGCACTAATACTGACATGGCTTCTCCCGGTGACTGCTGTAACAACCAGACCTCTGGTAGTAATCACCCTCACCGTGTCTGCCCGCAGGGAGAACTACCTGTTCGTCTGCTCCTGCCCCAAGTGCCTGACCCAAGCCGAGGACCCCGACGTGACGTCCGAGGAGGAGGAAGAGGACGACGCAGAGCTGGAAGGGGAGACGGACGATGCTGAGCTGGAGGATGAGATGACGGACGTGTGATCTGAGGCACCCCCTGCCCTTCTGCAGAGCTTCACTGTCACGCCATGTCTCGGCCATCCGCAGCTCGCCCTTCTGCCTCACACTTCCTTAGTTATAGATATCCGACCGTCAGAATAACCATACAGAACGCTTCTTTCAACGAAGCTCAAACCACCCCGCCTCCCCCTTCGATTGTCATACTTGGGATGTTTATAATCGGAGTTCTCTGATTGGCTCAGGCTGTTGTCACTCAGCTTGTCTACCCATTCATCTGCCAGAACAGCTCTTGGAATGTCCAATTCTCCCAATTCCGTGGGGGGGGGGAGTTCTTTTTTTGCATAACGATCTTAGACGTACACATTTTGCAGAGTGACCCCTCTTTGCTCATTTGCATGTCCCTACCCAGAATCCTTGTCTGCAGCCTAACCATGTATGATGTGACAAACGGGGTGAATGAAGCAGGTTTGAGGACCTGAGCAAGACGCCCAGAGGTGCTCCATGGGTTCTCTGTCTGCTGTTACCTGGTCATTTGGAAGGTGTTTATCTTTTTTTAACCCATCGCAAACCGTTGTATGTGAGATGCAACCTTATCATAGGTTCCTTGCGTTAGTAGAACCTATCTCGCACGATCATTTACTTATGTAATTCTTGCCTCCAACGAGCTCTCCTCCGTTCCAGGAATCACAGGCCCTCTATATCACATAAGAGATGGTTTTCAGTAACCTTTTGCACCTGCCTTCCTTGTATACAGAGCACTGTGTCTGCCCCTAATTTTACAGTTACCTTTGGGACATTTTCTTGGGATTCTGCACCTTGCTAGATATTTTTTTTTTGGGGGGTAGGGGTGTGCGGTAGAAGCAACAAACCCCATTAACAAACAACCATTAATGGGGTTTTCAGTGATCCCACACCTTCCTTTATTATGCTGTAGTATTTTTAAAATGTAAAAAAAAAGGGGGGGGGGTGTAATAATAGCAAATTGGGATGCTCACAGTGATAGTAATACTGCCCGGTGATTTAGATCTAGATAACGGGTCATATTTATGAAGCTGTGCTAAGCTGTAAGGAACCTGATGGCCAATTCAAGTGAATGGCTGAGCACCTGTCTCTAATTATGGCCCACATCGATTCCTGCCTCTGAATAGACACGGTATATTGCATTATGATGATGATGAGTATGTATACGTATATAAATATATATATATACATAAGGAAATTGGAACAGAAACCTTATTGCTGCCTAAAGGGTCATTTGTGTGCACACGGAAAAAAAAAAAATGAAAGCTAATAATAGTAACGTATTCTGTGTGATCAGCTGTTTCCCACAGTAATATCCAATCCGTGTCCTGGCCTGTGTCTCCGCTGCGAGGAATCCATCGTTACAGCACCTGGAATCCGGGCCGGCGTGATCAGCTCTCTGAATAGAACACAAAGTAGCCGGTTAGAATGGGCCGTCCTGGTTCTCATTGCTTTGTCATGTATTTTAGAAGGGGCAATAGGTTCTGGGGTATTATATGGTAAATCACCTTTTTAATCAATGTGACTGCTGTACGGGCGCTGTGCAGGCGGTATCCGGGTATGCCAGCTCCGGAATCGCGCGTCACGGCCGCGTCGGCGCCGCTCAGGGACCCTTAGCTGGATTGGGTCGGAAAAATAAGTCATACTCTTTGTTTTTGCATTTTCGATTTCTAAATATTACCATCTTAAATAATTGGGAAGGAAACACCCCCCCCCCCCTCTTCCACATCAGCAAAGTGGTTGAAGTGCCACGTGCAAAAGTAGTGGTACGTGGTTGTAAAGAAACCCCTGAAGCCCTTTTGCTGCCAGAGAGGACCGTATCGCAAAGCAATCTGCCGAAGGCTCCTCTGGCCGGGAATCCGTTACAATAACCGCGCAAGGCGCGCTAAAACCTTTCGCCACATTTCAGTTCCAAAAGGAAAGAGAGAATACCAACAGCCAAGAAACAAGTGTGCGTTTAGGGGTGTAAAGGAAGGACGGGACTCCTTCACACTGTGACCACCACACTAAAGTCGGGTCCCACCCTTCCCCAGCTGGGGTACTGCTTGGGAGAGGGGGGGCACCAGGTGCATTTAGATGTGGTCGTCACCCCCCCCCCCCCCCTGTAAGCTCTTGTATGCATGACATTGACACGCAGATCTATGCAATAAAGGAACCTCTGTGAGACGGTGATTCCCGGGGGTCTTCTTCTTGTACAAACGTTCCATTTTATATAGGGAATGAATGATAATAGATTGCAAGCTCTGTAACACAGGCTCGTGTTTACTTGCGTGTTTGATGCACTTATTCCCGGTATGGTATCATATTTCCCTGTACTATAAAGCTATCGAATACAGACATGTCGGCTCTCACTCCATTTTTGTAAATCTCACTGATTTGAAGGCAGCCTTAGGCCTCGTCCAGGGTGGGTAGAGGCGCGCTCCAGCGCTGCGCCCTGCTCGGCCGTGCTTTTCCTGGCCGGCTAGGTGGGTCGTGTGTGGGGGCGCGGCCTTACGTCACAGAGCTGGTTCGCCCTCATTGGGCGAACCACTCACGTGACGCGCTTGCGAGCGTCAAATTCAAATTTGCTTGCTCGGCAAGCGGCTGAACGCCAAGCAGGCGCGCCTGCCCGCTCACGCAGGACACGTGCATTGTCGCAACGTGTCCAGCGTGAGCATGCGCGCCTGCTCAGCGCCACCCCGGACGAGCCCTTAGGCTGGGGCCATGGTACAAAATACAGCGCTGACGCTCATGCTCTCCTGCTTAAGCAGGATCTTTTTTGTGTCCTGGCATGAGCGACAGCGAACGCGGGAGGCGGGGCTAGCGCGCCACGTCAGTGCCGTTGGCTTTTGCCGGTCACATGACCGGCCCTCCGCTTTCCTCAGCGCGAAAAATTAAATGATCTGTCGGCTGCAATTCCGCACGCCTGCGGAAGCGTCTACTAAAGCCCCACACGTGCCGGGGAAGGAGGTAAGTTTCCTGGCTCAGCGTGGTATTTTGTACCATGGCTCCGGCCTAACTCATTCGTTGCAGCAAACCGTTCAGGCTTTAATTGGAGACTCACTAATTCATTTTCTATTCAAATATAATATTTTGGGGTCTGGAGCTCCCAAACGTGCCTGATTTTATTTATAAAATATTTTACCAGGAAGTAATACATTGAGAGTTACCGCTCGTTTTCAAGTATGTCCTGGGCACAGAGTAAAACAAATAATACATGGTTACAAGTACAGTTACGTAAATGAACAGGGTATACATTATATACAAGACATTGCGTGCACAGTTAAAGAAAATATATATTATGAGCGTATGAAACAGTTACAGACCAGATTAAAATGTGAGACAGCCTTAGATTTGAAAGAACTTAAACTGGTGGTGGATGTGAGAGTCTCTGGTAGGTTGTTCCAGTTTTGGGGTGCACGGTAAGAGAAGGAGGAACGGCCGGATGATTCCGATCTTGGATGACATCTCCGCAAATGTCCTCGTTTTCAAAAGTCTGTATAGAAGCCAGAATTGGTCAAGAATAATTGTAGACGCCAAGTGGCTTGTTAAAATCAGCATAATTGCCTAGAGACGCGCGATCCAAGCTGTTTTGTGCATGTTGTTTGTTTGTTTTTTACCTAGGTATGAAGCAGAGGGTCTCTGAAGCTGAACCCCAATCGTTTCCGGAGACCCTCTGCTTCCGGAGTTACTTACCCCCCCCGAAGGTGCTGCCGGTATCTCGGGTCAGTCTGAAGCTCCCGCGTCATGTGGGGCCAATAGGAAAACCGCACTGTCATGTGGGGCCAATAGCAAAACTGTTTCCTATTGGCACGCAGGGGGCGGGAGCTTTGAAAATCCGCCATTACTTGAACCCAGCGAGCCGGATTGGCTACTGGCACCACCGACAGAGGTAAGTATCTCTGGATGCAGGAAGAGGGGGGGGGGCAGAACTGAAATGAAGGGGGTTCAGCTCCAGACCCCCTGCTGCTATCCTATGTGGGGGGGAAAGAAACAAAATGGAGAGGAAACGGCTGCTTGGACGGACAATGTAACTGAAGGTTTCACTGATAATGTTACAGAGAGCAGAGTACCTGCAGTGCCCTAAATCCTCTTCCCATGGGGCTGAAAGTGCGTCACAATGACACGCCGCATGGAGCGCTATACATAGCGTATTACCGTCTGCCCCGCTGACATTACACCCTGGTGCTTGACAGGGGGATTAACCCTAGGAGCTGACACCCGGATTTGAGCCAGGCCCCCCTGCAGCAAGATCTGCGGCCAGGGTGGTGCTGAGCGGGCAGGCGCTCATGCACGGCGGCGCAAGCAAGCGGCACATTTGCTTGCTTGGCAAGCAGCTAAGCGCCGCGCTTGCTCGCGCTGGCCACACACATTGCCACAATGTGTTTCATGGCGGTCCGCGTGCGCGCGCCCGCTCAGCGCCACCCTAGACAAGGGGGCGACGGTGACGTCCGGCTACGGTCGCTTTAAAAATCAAATTGAGATGACTTCAAGCGATCGAGATCAAGCCGCCGCGACGCGCCTACTATAAGCGCACGCAACGGCAGGAATGCCCCCTCCCCTCAGGCAGGTACAGGGCACAGAGACAGAAGCAGGGTAAGCGGCAGTGAAGGGGTTACTGTGTCCAGGCAGTGCTCTCCTCCCTCCTCCCTCCTCCCCCCTCCTCCCCTCCTCCAGGAAGTGCGACAGGAAAAGCTAACACCATGCTGTCACTGGGCCGCCTGCTCACACACAGAGCCCAGGTACTGATCCAGACACACACACAGAGCCCAGGTACTGATCCTGACTCACACACACAGAGCCCAGGTACTGATCCAGACACACACACAGAGCCCAGCTACTGATCCTGACTCACACACAGAGCCCAGCTACTGATCCTGACACACACAGAGCCCAGGTACTGATCCAGACACACACACACTCCAGGTACTGGTCCTGACACACACAGAGCCCAGGTACTGATCCTGACACACACACACTCCAGGTACTGGTCCTGACACACACAGAGCCCAGGGCCATAAGATACCACCGCATATGCTCTGACACTGAAGACAGAAACATACATCTCACAACAATGACTGAATCATTCAGACAGAAGGATACAAGCCAATGACTATTGCCATAACTATTAGATCTGCGATAAAAGCCCCACGAGAACACCTGCTACAATACAAACAGAAAGAACGTACCACACTCATACCACTAGTGGCCACATACAAACCTACCCTAGAGGGAATATGAAAAATAATAAAAGATCTGCAACCCATGCTGGCAGGGGATGTGACATTAAAAGAAATCTTCCCCAAACCCCACAGCATCCCCTTCCCCTCCATGCTGTTCCTTGTCACCGTTTTTATTACCCTTCCAATGTCTTCTAACATCCCTTTCTCACTGTACCTTATCTACATCTCTGTTTTTTTTCCTGCTTTCCTAACCTCTGTTTTAGCCATAGATTCCTGTGTTAATCAGTATCACTGACCTGAGGAAGAGAGGGGAACTCTCGAAATCCCTCTCTCTCGTTGAATCAGTGTTGGATGGAGACCTCCCCAATGATCTTCCAGGTACTGTGGATACATACCTCTCTTCTCCATGTTGTTCCAACAAGTTTTCTGGTTTCATTTTCCCATCTTACTTTTAGTCTTCGTCTTTTAATCTCTTGGAATCCAGTTGAGTACCATCTTTGTCTAACGATGATCGTTTTTTCTAGCGATATGTCCGGCCCATCGTCATTTTAATTTCTTCATCCTTGTGATGTTGTCACAGACTTTTGTTTGGTTTCATACTCATTCATTTGTTTTTCCGTCTCCAAATAATACCACGTGTCACGCACGGCACACCTGTTTGCACGTGACCTGCATACGAGACAAGGGTTAATACACAGCTCGCAAGCTGCCCCACTTTTCACCACCGCAAAGATCCCTCAAATGGACTATGTCTCCCCTCAATCCGTCCCCATTTACCACCTGTCACGAACAGCTCACAAGTGGCCACATGACTTAGATATGCAACCAGATTAATACACACGGCTACTCTATCCAACTCACCTTTAACCTGCGTAAGGTACCTTCAATGAGTTAATATTAACCCCTTACTCAATTGCAATCATATCTATATGCTTCCACCACCCAAGAGATGCAAAAATATGTAATTAATATATCTGCCTGGGTCTCGGGTCCCTGTTTATGATAGAAAAAAACTATGCACTTAACACACACAAACTCACTCCACAGTGTGCGATCAGTTCATGCAGAGCCCAAAGCATCACTTATTAATAGATGTTTAATATATATAAAAATACGGTGCTTAGATTACAGAAAAATGATTACAAGAACATACAATTCTAGTAAATGCAGGATAGTTTCTTAAAATAACAGGGTAAAACATAAAATCCAAAAATCCCTATACAGTACCACATGTCATAGGTTTTCTCCCATAGAGGTCACTGACAAAGACTAGTAATCACGTGTTTGGTCCAAAAACACACCTCTGTTGAAATATGATTTTCATAATCCGTGCTAAGATTTAAGTATTCTTGTTTCTCTTTTGAAACAACATAAATCCTCCCCTGTCGTAAATCAGCTGTGAGGTTGACAGTTTTACGACAGAGTGAAAAAAAACTCCTTTGAATTTTGCTTCAGTATATAACCGCACTCATAACTTCCCTCCTCTAATACTTCGACACACGAGTTACATCAATAGATTCAGGCGATCATGACAGACGCACTGAAACTAATTATGACCATCTTACCTTTAAATTTGAGCGACAAATGGATATCTGTCTTTTATTACCTGCTAGACCTCACGTGTGTGGCCTTCGTGTGTTCGTCTCCCTGTCACCGATGCAAATATCGAAATGTTATACTTCAGCAGCGCTGTCAAGTCCATGATTCCATATTCCATATCTTTTGGATGGTATGGACTAGTCACGCCCCCCTGGCACTCCATAAAACCCGCCAAGGAATGCTTTAAAATCCTTTAACTAGAGTCCTGTTGTTGTCAGGAGAACCATAATTCACTCTAATTTCTCGCAAAACCTATGTTCTTATCTCTAGATTCTATCACTGCTAAACTAGCCCCGCCGAAAGGGTTCAACAGGCCATAAAGCATTTCTTTGTATTTTTAAACCCAAATGGTACCTTTTTTTAACCCATGAAGCACCAGATGGATTAAAATACATAATATCTCATGATATTATCATGACCCCATGCATACATCGTTCCATACTTCTGAGGTGTGTCTAAGCATTAGGGTCCAGGTTTCACATCCATACGTGAGCACGGGCAGAATACACTGGTCAAACCCCTTCCTCTTGAGACGCAGTGGAAGGTTTCCTTGAAATATGTTCTTTCTTCCAAATACGCTCCATCTCATCTTCATTCTCCTATCGATTACATTCAAAAAGTTCCCATCCATGGTGATTTGCCGGCCTAGATAGGCATGGTCTTAGACTTCTAGTTCTATTCCATTAATTTCAATCTTGGGACAGTTGACACTTTTGTTGAACATCACTTTGGTCTTGATGAGGTTCATACAAAGGTCCACTTTCTTACTTGCTTTAGAGAGTTCTCGGAGGTCCAATTGCTTCGGAGAGATCTCGGAGGTCCACTTTCTTACTTGATTCGGAGAGTTCTCAGAGGTCCCACTTTCCTTTACTCTTAGATTCTGGGAGGAGTTCTCGGAGGTCCAAAAACACTTTCTTACTTGATGGGAGGAGAGTTCTCAGAGCGGTCCACTTTTTACTTGCTTCGGAGAGTTTAGGAGGTCCACTTTCTTACTTGCTTCGGAGAGTTCTCGGAGGTCCACTTTCTTTCTTGCTTCTGAGAGTTCCCGGAGGTCCACTTTCTTACTTGCTTCGGAGAGTTCTCGGAGGTCCACTTTCTTACTTCGGAGAGTTCTCTGAGGTCCACTTTCTTACTTGTTTCGGAGAGTTCTCGGAGGTCCACTTTCTTACTTGCTTCGGAGAGTTCTCCAATTGGATTTGTTGCAACAATAACGGTTATCTGCAAATTGCACGATTTAGAAGCTGCCACTTCGAGTCAGTGAGGTAAGGATTTGAGAGAATGTATGTATGTTTATCTTTATAGAGCGCCATTCACAGCAGTTATACACGGGACATAATAATACAAATAACACATAATGGGGAGGGGAGAGAGAACGCTTCAGACAATAAAAGTGACACTTAGGAAAAGGAGTGAGGAATGAGAAATATCTCTATATATCACACACCCCTGATGAAGGTCCTGCGTTAAGGACCAAAACATTGGATCTGTTTGTACCAATTCACGTTTTTATTCCACTTACCTGTGATGTGCTGCCTCTTTCTTTACTTCAAGCGATGGGCGTGCGTGTGTGTGTGTGTGTGTGTGTGTGTGTGTGTGTGTTTCTGTCTTGAACATTACATGTAAAGACAATTTAGGAGGCTGAGTATAGAGAGATGCATGCTGGGTATTTTTACCAGAAGAGACAGGAAAAAGAATGAATGGGCGCGAAACCAAACCAAAGTCTGTGACCTCATCACAAGAGTGAAGAAATTGAATTGGCAGTGGGTCGAACATATCGCAGGAAGAAATGACCATCGTTGGGCCAAGATGGTACTCAACTGAATTCCAAGAGAGATTAAAAGACCAAGACAACGACCAAAAGTAAGGTGGGAGGATGAAATCAGAAAATGTGTTGGCGAAACGTGGAGAAGAGAGGCTGCAACCGCAGTGCCTGGAAGATCCTTAGGGAGGTCTTGACCCAGCAGTGGGGAGACATGGGCTGAAGATGATGATAATACACAGATTGTATTGTATGCTCAATTTTAGGTCTCCTCGTGTACATGCATACATACAGTATATATATATATATACAGTGTTCGACAAACCTATACATTTGCACGCCCCGGGCGAGTGGATTTAACATTGTGTCGAGCTCACGATTGGCCAAGCAGCACACGTTTGGTATAGGTGGCGAGTAGATTCTTTTATTCGGGCGAGTAGTAGATTTTTGGTGTGATTGTCGACCACTGTATATATATATATATATAAAAACACACACACACACAGAGTGCTTTATGTTCTCTTCCAGGTGTCCTCCTGCCGCCTCGCTCGCTGTTTCTCAGACTCACAACCTCCTTTCCGTATCCAGCGTCTGGATCATCTGGTGCTGACCGTGCAGAGCCTGGAGAAAACCATCAACTTCTACTCCCGTGTGTTGGGCATGGAGGTCACAACCTTCAAGGTAATGAGATGGAAACACAGAGAGAAAGAGGACACAGAGCGGCACACAGAGAGAGAGGACACAGAGCGACACACAGAGAGAGAGAGGACACCGCGACACACACAGAGAGAGAGAGGACACAGCGGCACACAGAGAGAGAGGACACAGCGGGCACACAGAGAGAGAGAGGACACAGAGACGACACACAGAGAGGAGGACACCGCGACACACACACAGAGACAGAGAGGGAGGACACAGAGCGACAACAGAGCGAGAGGACACCGCGACAGAGAGAGAGGGACACCCGCAACCACACCCAGAGGAGGAGGGACACAGAGCGGCAACAGGAGGAGAGAGGGACACAGCGGCACACAGAGAGAGAGGACACAGAGCGGCACACACAGAGAGAGAGGACACAGAGCAACACACACAGAGAGAGAGGACAACCGACAACACAACAGAGAAGAGAGGACACAGAGCGGCACACAGAGAGAGAGGGACACAGAGCAAACACAGAGAGAGAGGACACAGAGCAACACACACAGAGAGAGGGACACCGCAACACACACAGAGAGAGAGGACACAGAGCGGCACACAGAGAGAGAGGGGACACAGAGCAACACACAGAGAGAGAGGACACAGAGCGGCACACAGAGAGAGAAAGAGAGAGGACACCACGACACACAGCGAGAGAGAGGACACCGCGACACAGAGAGAGAGAGAGGACACAGAGCGGCAAAAAGAGAGAGAGAGGACACCGCAACACACACAGAGAGAGAGAGGACACCGCGACACACAGAGAGAGGGGTTTAAGGAACTGTAGAATGAAAGGTTTAGGGGAAGTGGAGTCTGTGGTCTGAGTAAGTGAGTTCTGTGTTAGTGAGCGTGGCGCTTTGTGGTCTGAGTAAGTGAGTTCTGTGTTAGTGAGCGTGGTGCTTTGTGGTCTGAGTAAGTGAGTTCTGTGTTAGTGAGCGTGGCGCTTTGTGGTTGAGTAAGTGAGTTCTGTGTTGTTGTTAGTGAGCGTGGCGCTTTGGGTCTGAGTAAGTGATTTCTGTGTTAGTGAGCGTGGTGGCTTGGGGTCTGAGTAGTGAGTTCTGTGTTGTGTAGTGAGCGATGGCGCTTGTTGGTTTTGAGTAAATGAGTTCTGTGTTAGTGAGCGTGGCGCTTTGTGGTTTGAGTAAATGAGTTCTGTGTTGTGTTAGTGAGCGTGGCGCTTTGTGGTTTGAGTAAGTGAGTTCTGTGTTGTGTTAGTAGCGTGGCGCTTTGTGGATGAGTTAAATGGAGTTCTGTGTTGTGTTAGTGAGCGTGGCGCCTTGTGGTTTGAGTAAATGAGTTCGGGATGTGTTAGTGGAGTGGCGCTTGTGGTTTGAGTAAGGTAGTTCTGTGTTGTGTTAGTGAGCGTGGCGCTTTGTGGTTTGAGTAAGTGAGTTCTGTGTTGTGTTAGTGAGCGTGGCGCTTTGTGGTCTGAGTAAGTGAGTTCTGTGTTGTGTTAGTGAGCGTGGCGCTTGTGGTCTGAGTAAGTGAGTTCTGTGTTGTGTTAGTGAGCGTGGCGCTTTGTGGTCTGAGTAAGTGAGTTCTGTGTTAGTGAGCGTGGCGCTTTGTGGTCTGAGTAAGTGAGTTCTGTGTTAGTGAGCGTGGCGCTTTGTGGTCTGAGTAAATGAGTTCTGTGTAGTGAGCGTGGCGCGCTTTGCTTTGTGGTTGAGTACATGAGTTTCTGTGTTGTGTTTAGTGAGCGTGGCGCTTGTGGTTTGAGTAAATAGTTCTGTGTTGTGTTAGTGAGCGTGGCGCTTTGTGGTCTGAGTAAGTGAGTTCTGTGTTCGTGAGCGTGGCGCTTTGTGGTCTGAGTAAATGAGTTCTGTGTTAGTGAGCGTGGCGCTTTGTGGTTTGAGTAAATGAGTTCTGTGTTGTGTTAGTGAGCGTGGGTGCTTTGTGGTTTGAGTAAATGAGTTCTGTGTTGTGGTAGTGAAGCTGGCGGCTTTGGGTTTGAGTAAAGGCAGTTGCGGTGTGTGTGTAGTGAGCGTGGCAGCTTTGTGGTTTGAGTAAGTGAGAGTTCTGTGTTGTGTTGTTGAGCGCTGGGCGGAGTTGTGGTTTATGAGTAAATGATTCTGGCATGTGTGTTAGTGGAGCGTTGGCGCTTTGTGGTTTGAGTAACGTGATTCTGTGTTGTGTTGGAGCGTTGGCGCTTTGTGGTCTGAGTAAGTGAGTTCTGTGTTGTGTTGGTGAGCGTGGCGCTTGGTGGGAGAAAAGATTTCAGGTTTCAAACACACAGGTTTTAGATACTTGTGCGCTCCTGCTGGACAAGTATACAGAGTGGTCCTGTAGTGCTGGTGCTGGCGGGGTTAAACCAGGCCGCTGCCAAACTGCCTGTATTAGGATGCTGTTTCGGCCACAGCCATCTTCGCCTGCTGCCGGCGCTTGCACACATGAGGTAGTCACTAACCTTTAAAACTTACTGCATAATCGGACCCCATACCATTAAACCCTGACCGTATAACCCTAAGTTAACCCCAAGTTACTATCCATAATACGTAACTACTACCTTTGCGGTGGACACAGCAACATCGGGGATCGTGTCTCCGCGGCTATCGGCGGATGGTGATGGTCGTGCCGAAACGTCCCATTTCGTGCACCAGCTGCCGGTATAATCCATTGTACTGCTACCGATGAAGGAGCCATGAGGACCCCGAACGTGTGCTGCTCGTCCTTTATGGGCCAAAATAATAAACCCCCTTACATGAGCCTATAACTCTAATGATCTCTGTAAGTTCAACAGACACAAACAACGCTGCAGAAAAGACTACCGCCCATGTTCACCAAGCAGTGCTATGATGTAAAACGCCTTACGTTCCCTCACATGAGCAGATAATAAGAACTTAACATCGCTTAATATGGGCCTCTGTGTTACGTTGAGAAACGAGCTGTTGTGACAGCGGAGGGAGAGAGATGTAACAACTCTGAGCGCAGAGAGACAGCCTGAGTCTCGTACATTGCAGAGACAACCCGAGGTTCGTTAACATTGAACAGAGACAGCCCAGAGTCTCGTTAATCAGAGACACAGCCCAGAGGTCTCGTTAACATTACAGAGACAGACCAGGAGTCTCATTACATTGCAGAGAGACAACCCAGAGTCTCGGTACCATTGCAGAAGAGACAAGCCCAGGTCTAGTTGCATTTACAGAGACAACCAGAGTTTGTTAATGGCAGAGACAGCCAGAGTCTCGTCTGCATTACAGAGACAGCCAGCAGAGTCTAGGTACATTGAAGAGGACAGCCCAAGTCTGTTGCATTACAGAGGAAGCCCTGAGATCCGTTACATTACAGAGGACAAGCCAGAGTTCGTTGCATTACAGAGACAGCCCTGATGGTTCGTTACATTTGCAGAGACAGCCACTGAGGTCTCGTTACAGTTGCAGAGACACGCCCAGAGTCTCGTTACATTGCAGAGACAGCCCAGAGTTCTCGTTGCATTACAGAGACAGCCCAGGAGTCTTCGTTACATTGCAGAGAGACAAGCCAGAGGTCTCGTTGCATTACAGAGACAGCCCTGAGTCTCGTACATTGCAGAGACAGCCCTGAGTCTCGTTACATTGCAGAGACAGCCCAGAGTCTAATTACAGAGGACACGCCAAAAGTCTCGTTACATTGCAGAGAACAACCAGAGTCTCGTTACATGCAGAGACAACCCAGAGTTCTAGTTAATTGCGAGAGACAACCCAGAGTCTCGTTACATTGCCAGAGACAGACCCAGAGGTCTTGTTACATTGCAGAGACAGCCCAGAGTCTGTTCATTGTACAGAGACAGCCCTGATCGTCGCGTTACCATTACAGAGACAGCCAGAGTCTCGTTGCATACAGAGACAGCCCAGAGTCTCGTTACATTGCAGAGACAGCCCAGAGTCTCGTGCATTACAGAGACAGCCCTGAGTCTCGTTACATTACAGAGACAGCCCAGAGTCTCTTGAATTACAGAGACAGCCCTGAGTCTCGTACATTGCAGGACAGCTTAGAAGTTGGTTGACATTGCAGAGGACAGCCCAGAGTCCGTACATTGAGGACAGCCCAGAGTTCGTTGCATTACAGAGAAGCAGCCCAGAGTTCTTTACATGCAGAGAAGCCCGAGTCTCGTTGCATTACAGAGACAGCCCTGAGTCTCGTTAATGCAGAGAGACAGGCCAGAGGCTATTACACTGCAAGGTCTCGTTACATTGCAGAGGAACAAAAACCCGCAAGAGTTCTCTATCAGAGACAACCAGAAGTTCGTTATACATTGCAGAGGAAACCCAGGGGGGCGTCTAGTACATGCGTGCAGAGACCCAGCCCGAGAGGGTCTGCTTACATTGGCAGAGACAAGACCAGAGTATCGTTACATTGCAGCGACAGCCCCAGAGTCTTGTTACAGTTGCAGCGACAGCCAGAGCTCGTTACATTGCAGAGACAGCCCAGAGTCTCGTTACATTGCAGAGACAGCCCAGAGTCTCGTTGCATTACAGAGACAGCCCAGAGTCTCGTTACATTGCAGAGACAGCCCAGAGTCTCGTTGCATTACAGAGACAGCCCTGAGTCTCGTTACATTACAGAGACAGCCCAGAGTCTCGTTACATTACAGAGACAGCCCAGAGTCTCATTACAGAGACAGCCCAGAGTCTCGTTGCATTACAGAGACAGCCCAGAGTCTCGTTGCATTACAGAGACAGCCCTGAGTCTCGTTAAATTACAGAGACAGCCCAGAGTCTCGTTACATTACAGAGACAGCCCAGAGTCTCATTACAGAGACCAATACAGCATATCATATTAGAAAGGAAAAGAGAACATGTCCTCATAACGTGACCTTTCAGCAAGTGTGTGTGTGTGTATATAAATATATATATATATATGTGTGTGTGTGTGTGCATATGTGTGTGTATCTATCTCATCATTGTCCCCCTGTTGTACACAGAGAGCTCAGCTCCTCTCTAAAGTCACACGTTGGTGACTGCCCTGTTACTGAGACATTTTTCCCCCTTTCCCACCCACCACCTCCCTCGCCCTTGTTTCAGGGGAACAGGAAAGCTCTCAGTTTCGGGGTGCAGAAGATTAATCTTCACGAGGCTGGGCATGGGTTTGATCCGAAGGCCTGGCACCCAACACCAGGGTCAGCCGACCTGTGTCTGATCACGGAGACCCCACTGAGTACTGTGCTCCAGCATCTGCAGGTGTGTGACCCATCCCCACACCCCGTCCCCTCTCTCTGCCCCTGGTCTTCCTGTCTCTCCCAGCATGGCATCAAATATCTTCCATCCCCCTACATCCCGTCCCTCTCTCGTCCCTCGCTTCCTGTCTCGCCCAGCTGGGCTTAAAATATCTTCCATCCTCCCTCCCAGTCCCCTCTATCCTTCCGCTCCCTGTCTTCCTGTCTCTCCAGCATGGCCATCAATATCTTCCATCCCTACACCCCGTCCCCTCTCTCTGTCCCTAGTCTCCTGTCTCTCCCAGGTGGCATCAAATATCTTCCATCCCTACAACACCGCCCCTCTCTCTGTCCCCTGTCCTGTCTCTCCCAGATGGGCATCAAATACTCCATCCCTACACCCCGTCCCATCTCTCTGTCCCCTAGTCTTCATGTGTCCTCCCCAGCGGGCATCAAATATCTTCCATCCCTACACACCCGCCCCTCTCTCTGTCCCTCCGTCTTACTGTTCTCTCCCAGCCTGGCATTCAAATATCTTCAATCCCTCCACCCACGCCCCTCTCTCTGTTCCCTTCGTCTTCCGCTCTCCAGCTGGGCATCATCAAAATCTTCCATCCTACACCCCGTCCCCCTCTCGGTCCCTCGTCTTTCTGTCTCTCCAGCTGGGCATCAATATTTCCATCCTTACACCCGTCCCCTCTCTCTGACCCTGGTATTCTGTCTCTCCCACATGGCATCAAATATCTCCATCCTACATCCTGTCCCCTCTCCTGTCCCTTCGTCTTTACTTGTCTCTCCCAGCTGGGCATCCACTATCTTCCTCCCTACACCCCGTCCCCTCTCTCTTTGTCCATCTTCTTCCCTGTCGCTCCCAGCTGGGCATCAAATATCTTCCACCCCACACCCCGTCCCCTCTCTCTGGCCCTCGCTTCCTGTCTCTCTCAGCTGGGCATCACAATATCTTCCATCACTTAAACCCCGTCCCCCTCTCTACTGTCCCTCGTTTCTGTCTCCCAGCTGGGCATCAAATATCTTCCATCCCTACACCCCGTCCCCCCTCTCGTCCTCTTCTTCCGGTCTCTCAGTGGGGCATCAAATATCTCCATCCCTACACCCCGTCCCCTCTCTCTGTCCCCCTCGTCTTCCTGTCTCCCCAGGTGGGCATCAAATATCTTATCCCTACAACCCCGTCCCCTCTCTCGGTCCTCTCGTCTTCGGTCTCTCCAGCTGGCATCAAAGATCTTCCATATCCCTACACCCGTCCCCTCTCTCTGTCCCCTCGTTTCTGGTCTCTCCCAGGTGGGCATCAATATCTTCCATACCTACAACCCCGTCCCCTCTCTCTGTCCCCTCGGCTCCGGTTCTCTCCAAGGTGGCATAAAATATATTCATCCCTACACCCCGGTCCCCTCTCTTGTCCCATGTCTTCCTGTTCCCTCCAGCTGGGAATCAAAATATTCTGCCATCACTACACCCCGTCCCCCTTCTGTACCCTCGTCTTCTGGCTCTCTCAGCGGGCATCAAAATCTTCATCCCTACACCCGTATCCCCCTCTCTCTGTACACTCGTCGTCTGTCTCTCCAGCGGGCATCAATATCTTCCATCCCTACACCCGTCCCCCTCTCTGTACCTGTCTCCTGTCTCTCCCAGCTGGGACATCAAATATATTCCATCCCTACACCCCGTCCCCCTCTCTGCCCCTCGTATTCCCTGTCTTCCTCCAAGCATGGGAATCAAATACTTCCAGTCCATACATCCCGTCCACCTCTCTTCTGTCCCCCGTTTCTTCCGTGTCTCTCCCAAGGTGGGCATTCAAAATAATCTTCCATACACTCACCCGTCCCCTCTCTTCTGTCCCCTCGTCTTCATGTCTCTCCAGCTGGGCAATCAAATATACCCTTCCATCTTCTGCTCTACACCCCGTCCAACCTCTCTGTCCCCTCGTCTTCCTGTCTTCTCGTGGCATCGATCTACCCTAACACCAGTCCCTCTCGCACCGCCATATCTCACTAGGGATTCAAATACTTCCATCCTACACCCGTCCCCTCTCGTCGGTGTCTCCTCTCGTTTCCTGTCTCCCAGCTGGGGCATCAAAGATCTTCCATCCACTACACCCCGCCCTTCTCTCTGTCACTAGTCTTCCTGTCTACTCCAGATGGGAATCAAATATCTCCATCCCTACACCCGTCCCCTCTCTCTGTTCCCTCTAGTCTTCCTTATCTCCCAGCAGGCATCAAAATATCTTCCATCCCTACACACCGTCCCCTCTCTCTTCCCCTCGGTCTTTCCTGTCTCTCCCAGCTGGGCATAAACAATATCTTCACACCTCCTACAACCCCGTTACCCTCCTCCTTCTCTGCTCCTCTGGCTTCTGTCTTCCCCCACAGCCGTGGCATCAAATATTTCCATCCAACATCCCTGTTCCCTATCTCTCTGTACCTCGTATTCTGTCTCCTCCCAGCTGCGGCATTCAATATCTTCATCCCTACACCCCTCCCACTCTTCTGTCCCTCGCTCTCCGTCTCTCCCGATGGTGGAGCATCAAATATCTTCACATCCTAACACCCTGTCCCTCTCTCTCTGTACCCTCGTGTCTGTCTTATAAGCTGGGCATCAAAATATTTCCATCTCCCTACACCCCCGTCCCCTCTCTTGTTCCTCGTCTTCATGTTCTCCCAGCTGCGGCATCAAATATCTCCATCCCTACACCACCGTCCCCCTCGCTCTGTCCCTGTCTCCTTGTCCTCCAGCTGGGCATCAAAAATACTTCAATCCCTACAACCGTTCCCCTCTCTCTGTCCCCTCGTCTTCCTGTACTCTCCCGCGGGACATTCAAAGATCTCCTCCCTACGCCCGTCCCCCTCTCGATGTCTCCCTGCTTCACTGGTTCCTCCCTAGGTGCGCATCAAAATATCTTACATCTCCTAACACCGTCCCCCTCTCTGTCCCTCGTTGTTTCGTGCTATCCCAGGTGGGCAATCAAATATCTTCATTCCCTACCACCCCAGTCCCCTCTCAGCTGTCCCCCCGTCTCCTGTCTCTCCAGGTCGGGCATCAAAATCTTCAATCCACTACCCAACCGTACTCTCTCTCGGTCACTCGTCTTTACGTCTTGCTCAGTGCGGATCATCAGATACTCTTCCACCGACACCCCGTCCCCTGCTATGTGGCACCTCGTCTTCCTTCTCTCTCCACGCTGGAATTCAACAATCTCCATCCCTACAACCCGTACCCTCTCTTCTGGTCACCCCGTCTTCCTTCGCTCTCCAGCATGGGCCATCAAAATATCTTCCTCTCTCCACGTCCCTCTTTCTATCATTCCCCGTTCTCGCTAATGTCAAAATTCTCCTTACGTTCTCCCGCCCTCGCTTCCTGCTCTCCCAGCGGGGCATTCAAAGTACCTTCAATTCCCTACACCCCGTCCCTCTCTATGTCCCCTCGTCTCCTGTCTCTCCTCGGTGGGCATCAATCATATCCTTCCATCCCTATCACCCTCTCCCCCTCTCTTGTGGTCACCCTCGTCTTCCGTCGCTTCTCGCTCGCTGGGCATCAAATATCTTCCATCCCTCACCTCCCCGTCCCCCCTCTGGGGTCACCTCGTCTTCTCCGTCTCTCACCGCTGGGCATCAAATATGTCCATTGCCTACAACCCCGTCCCACTCTCTCTGTCCCCTCGTCTTACTGTCTCTCCCAGAGGGCATCAAATATATCTCAATCCCTACAACCCGTACCCCTTCTCTGTCCCTTCGTCGTTCCTTGTCTCTGCAGTGGCCTCAAATATTCATCCCTACACCCTGCCCTCTCGCGTCCCTCTGTCCCTTCTCAGCGGGTCAAAATTCCATACCGCCATCTTCCGTCTCATGTCTCCAGTGGGCATCAAACACTTAAACTGTCTTCGTCACCTCGTCTCCATGTGGACATACTCACCAAACCCGTCCCCTCTACTCTGTCCCGTCGTCTTCCGTATTCCCAGCTGGGCATCAAATATCTTCCATCCCTACACCCCGTCCCCTCTCTCTGTCCCCTCGTCTTCCTTTGTTCATCCGGGGCATCAACTATCTTCCATCCCACACCAGTCCTCCTCTCTCTGTCGCCGTCTTCCTGTTTCTCCCAGCAGTGGCATCAAGATTCTTCCATCCCTACACCCGTTCCCCTTTCTCTGTCCCTCGTCTTCCTGTCTCTCCCAGCTGGTACAATCTTAATCTAAAACCCTCCCACGTCACCTCTTCCTATGCGCTGGGCACAAATCTATTCCATCCCTAACGTCCCCTCTTCTCGTGTCCCCCGTCTTCCTGTCTTCCAGCTGGGCACAAATATTTCATCCTACTATCCCGTCCCTTCTCGTCCCTCGTTCTCTGCTCTTCCCAGGTGGGCATCAAATACTTCCATCCTACACAGCCCGTCCACTCTCTCTGTCCCATCGTCTTCCTGTCTCTCACAGCTGGGCCATCACAATATCTTCCATCCCTACACCCCGTCCCCTTCTCTGTCCCCTCGTCTTCTTCTTCTCCCCAGCTGGCGCATCAAATGACTTCCATCCATACACCCAGTCCCCCTACTCTGTCCCCTCGTTTCATGTCTCATCAGTGGGCATCAAATATCTTCAACCCTACAACCCCGTACACCATCTTTGTGTCCCTCTCGTCCTATCTTCTCACAGTGGGCATCCATCAAATATCTTCCATCTACACACCGGTCCCTCTCTACTGTCCCCTAGGGCTTCACTGTCTGCATCCCAGGTGGGTCATTCAAATATCATTCCACTTCCACAGCCCGTCCCTTCTCTCTGTCCCCTCGTCTTCCTTTCCCGCGGGGGCATCAATATCTTCCATCCCTACACCCCGGTCCCTCTCGTTCCCCTCGTTTCCTGTCTTCTCAGCTGGGCATAAATGCTTCCATCCCTTACCACCGTCCCTATCTCTGTCCCTCGTTTGCTGTCTCTCCCAGTGGGCAGTCAAATATTTCATCCTACACCCGTTACCCCTAGTCTGTCCCTCGTTCTTTCTGTCTCTCCCAGCTGGGCATCAAATATGTTCCATCCCTACACCACCGTCCCCTCTCTCTCTGTTCCCCTGTCTTACTGTTCTCTCCCAGTCTGGGCATCAAATAATTGTCCCTCCCTAACCCCGTCCCCTCTCTCTGTCCCATCTCGTCTTCTGTCGCCACGAGTGGGGCATTCAAATATCTCACCATCCCTACACCCTGTCCCTGCGATCTGTCCCCTCGTCTTCCTGTCTCCAGTGGGCATCAAATATTTTCCATACACACAACCCGTCCCCTTCTCTGTCCCCTCGTCTTCCGTCTCTCCCAGCTGGGCATCAAATATCTTCCATCCCTTAACACCCCGTCCCTATCTCTGTCCCCCCGGCGTCTATGTCTCTCCCAGATGGGAATCAAAATATCTTCCATCCCTACTCCCAGTCCATCTCTCTGTCCTCGTCTTCCTGTCTCTCCAGCATGGCATAATATTCTTCCACTCCTACACCCCGTCCCCTATCTCTGTCCCCCTCGCTTCCTGTCTCTCCCAGCTTGGGCATCAATTACTTCCATCCCTACACCCGTCCCCTCTCTCTGTCCCCTCGTCTTCCTGTCTCTCCCAGCATGGCATCAAATATCTTCCATCCCTACACCCCGTCCCCTCTCTCTGTCCCCTCGTCTTCCTGTCTCTCCCAGCTGGGCATCAAATATCTTCCATCCCTACACCCCGTCCCCTCTCTCTGTCCCCTCGTCTTCCTGTCTCTCCCAGCATGGCATCAAATATCTTCCATCCCTACACCCCGTCCCCTCTCTCTGTCCCCTCGTCTTCCTGTCTCTCCCAGGTGGGCATCAAATATCTTCCATCCCTACACTTTCTCTATAAAAAAAAGTAAACTTTATTTGTTTCCATCCCTCGTTCTCCTTTGGTCTCTCCAGATTTTCCCCTCCTCCGGGCATCAAAGACCTTTCACCAATCCCTTACACCCCGTCCCTCTCGTTGTCCCCTCGTCTTCCTATCTCTCCCAGTGGGCATCAAATATCTTCCATCCCTACACCGGTCCCTCTCTCTGTCCCCCCTGTCTTCCTGTCTCTCCAGGTGGGCATCAAATATCTTCCACTCCAACCCCCGTCCCTTTCTCTGTCCCCTCGTCTTCCTGTTCTCCGCGGGGCATCAAATATCTTCCATCCCTACCACCCGTCCCCTCTCTCTGTCCCCTCGTTCTCCGTCCCTCTCAGTGGCAACATATCTTCCATCCCTACACCCGTCCCCTCTCTCTGTCCCTCGTCTTCTGGTCTCTCCCAGTGGGCATCAAATATTTCATCCCTACTCCCGTCCCCTCTCTCTGTCCCCTCGTCTTCCTGTCTCTCCCAGCTGGGCATCCAAAATTCCATCCCTACACCCCGTCCCCTTTCTCCTGTCCCTCGTCTTCATGTCTCTCCCAGCTGGGCATCAAATATGTTCCATCCTACACCCGTCCCCTCTCTCTGTCCCTCGTCTTCCTGTCTCTCCAGTGGGCATCAAAATATCTCCCATCCCTACACCCCGTCCCTATCTCTGTCCCCTCGTCTTCCTGGTTCTCACAGGTTGGCATCAAATATCTTCCATCCCTACACCCGTCCCCTCTCTCTGTCCCCTCGTCTTCCTGTTCTCCCAGGCTGGGCATCAAATATCTTCCATCCCTACACCCCGTTCCCACTAGCCGTCCCCTCGTTTTCCTGTCTCTCCCAGCTGGGACATAAAATATCTTCCATCCCTACTCCCCGTCCACCTTCTCTGTCCCTCTGTCTCTGTCTCTCCCGCATGGCATCAAATATCTTCCACTCTTACAACCCGTCCCCTATCTCTGTCCCCTCGTTTCTTTGTCTCTCCCAGCTGGGCATCAAAACTTCCATCCCTACACCCCGTCCTCTCTCTGTCCCCTGTCTTCCTGTCTCTCCCAGCTGGGCATCAAATATCTTCCATCCCTACCACCCCGCCCCTCTCTCTGTCCCTCGTTCTTCTGTCTCTCCCAGCGGCATCAAATATCTTCCATCCCTACACCCCGTCCCCTCTCTCTGTCCCCTCGTCTTCCTGTCTCTCCCAGTGGGCATCAAAATCTTCCATCCCTACACCCCGTCCCCCCTCTTGTCCCTCGTCTTCCCTGGCTCTCCAACTGGGCATCAATAATCTTCCATCCCATACTCCTAATCTAAGAGATCTCGTAGTCCCATCGGGAGTCGCGAGTATAATACTCCCATCCTCTGGGAGATCTGGGAACCTCTCGAAGATGACAAGATTACTTACTTCCCATCCCTGGAGATCTGCAGCAGTGGTAATAATACACTCCTCCTTGGAGATCTGCAGAGAGTTGGTAATACTCCATCCCCTGTGGACATCTGCCAGATGTAGTACTCATTCCCTATCTGCGAGGGTATCTCCCTCCCGGGAGATCTGCAGAGTGTGGTAATACTCCCATCCCCTGGGAGATATGCAGATTGTGGTAATACTCCCATCCCCTGGGAGATCTGCCAGAGTGGTAATATCCCATCCCCGGGAAGATCTGCAGAGTGTTCATACTCCCCTCCCTGGGGAGATCTGCCAGAGTGGTATAATCTAACCATCCCCTGGGAGATGCGAGTGGTAATACTCCCATCCCCTGGGAGATCTGCAGAGTGGTAATACTCCCATCCCTGGGAGATCTGCAGAGTGGTAATACTCCCATCCACTGGGAGAACTGCAGAGTGGTAAACTCCCATCCCCTGGGAGATCTGAAGAGTGGTAATACTCCCATCCCCTGGCGAGATCTTGCAGAGTGGTAATACTCCCAATCCCTGGGAGATCTGCAGAGTGATAATACTCCCATCCCTGGGAGGAGATGCGTGAACCCGCACGGAGATGCGGTGAATAACTACCATCTATGGGAGATCTGCAGAGTGGTAATCTCCATCCTCCGGAGATCTGCAGGTGTGAAGTACTCCCATTCCCCTGGGAGATCGCAGAGTGAGGATGTTTAATACTCTCCATCCTTGGGAGATCTGCAGGAGTGGAATACTCCACCCCCTCCCTTGCTGTTGGAGACGTGTCCTCAGGTGAGCACCGTGTTACACGTCCCCTGCTGCAGGTCTGTGCTAACCCTTTGCGTGTCAGTTGGTCCAGGCCCTGCGAGGGTGGTGTGGAGGAAGGGACCGTGTCTCGGACGGGAGCTGTGGGGAGAATCACTCTGTTTATTTCCGAGACCCGACCTTCAATCAATAGAGGTGTCAACTATGAGACGGCAGCAAGAAGAGAGCCTGAGAACCGTGGTGCAATGCAACACAAATGCTCACGACGCACATCCCACTGACGACATGTAATAAATAACACAGGAAATAAACAGGAGGAATTGGTGTGTCATAAGCAATTAATATCTACCAAAAATAATGGAGAGGGCACATGCAATATATTACCGTATAAACTAAAAGTCATGCACGAAGTCTGCATGGCGACACTGTGACTCACCAATCACGGGACGTCGAAACTAAACTGAGTCCCCACATCAGCGCAACTGAGATGGAAGAGCGTTCCCACATACAGCGAATGAGAAAGAGCGTCCCACATCAGCCAACTGAAGAGTCGTCCCAACATAGCCGCAACTGAGAGCGTCCCACATCAGCGCACTGAGGCGTCATCCGCATCACATACGCAAATGAGAGCGTCCCACATAGCGACTGAGAGCGTCCCACATACGCAACTGAGAGCGTCCCACATCACGCAACGAGAGAGCTCCCACATCAGCCACTGAGAGCGTCCCACATCAGCGCAACTGAGCGGTCCACATCAGCGTCAACTGAGAGAGTCCCACATCAGCGCAACTGAGAGCGTCCCACATCAGCGCAACTGAGAGCGTCCCACATCAGCGAACTGAGAGCTCCCACATCAGCGCAACTGGAGAGCGTCCCACATCAGCGGCAACTGAGAGAGTGCCACATCAGCGCAATGAGAGGCCCACATCAGCCAACTGAGAGCGTCCACATCAGCGCAACTGAGAGCGTCCCACAATCAGCGAACTGCGAAGCGTCCCACATAGCCGCAAATCTGAGAGCGTGCCCAATCAAGCGCAAACTGAGAGCGTCCACATCAGCGAACTGAGAGCGTCCCACATTCAGCGCAACTGAGAGCGTCCCACATCAGCGCAATGAGAGCGTACCCACATCAGCGCACTAGGAGGTCACATCAGGCAACTGAGAGCGTCCACATCAGCCACGAGAGCGTCCCACATCAGCGCAAACCGAGAGCGTCCCCATCAGCGCAACGAGAGGTCCCACATCAGCGCAACTGAGAGCGTCCCACATCAGCGCAACTAGAGCGTCCACATAGCGCAACAGAGCGTCCCACATCAGCGGCAACTGAGAGCGTCCCACATCAGCGCAACTGAGGCGTCCCACATCAGCGCAACTGAGGCGTCCCACATCAGCGCAAATGAGAGCGTCCCCACATCAGCGCCACTGAGAGCGTTCCCACATCAGCGCAACTGAGAGCGTCCCACATACCGCAATGAAGCGTCCCACATCAGCGCAACTGAGAGCGGCCACATCAGCGCAACTGAGAAGCGTTTCCACATCAGCGCAACTGAGACGTCCCACATCAGCGGCAACTGAGAGCGTCCCACATAAGCGGCAAACTGAGAGCGTCCACATCAGCAACTGAGAGTCCCAATAGCCTAGCGTCCAATCGCGCACTGAGAGCGTCCCACATCAGCGCAATGAGAGCGTCCCACATCAGCGCAACGAGCGTCCACATCAGACGCAAATGAGCGAGCGTCCCACATCAGCGCAACTGAGAGCGTCCCCATCAGCGCAACTAGAGCGTCCCCATCAGCGCAACTGAGAGCGTCCAATCAGCGCAAATGAGAGCAGTCCCAAATCAGGCGCAAACTTGAGAGCGTCCCACATCAGCGCAACTGAGAGCGTCCACATCAGCGCAACGGAGAGAGCGTCCACCTCAGACGCAACTGAGGAGGTCCCACATCAGCGCCACAATGAGAGCGTCCCACATCAGCGCAACTGAGAGCGTCCCACATACAGCGCACTGAGAGCGTCCACATCAGCGCAAACTGAGCAGCGTGTCCACCATCAGCGCAACTGAGAGCGGTCCCACATCAGCGCAAACTTAGAGCGTCCCAATCAGCGCAACTGAGAGCGCTTCCCACATCAGCGCAAACTGAGAGCGTCCCCAATACGCGCAACTGATGAGCGTCCCACATCAGCGCAACTGAGAGGTCCCACATCAGCGCAACTGAGAGCGGCCCACATCAGCGCAACTGAGAGCGTCCCACATCAGCGCACATGAGAGCGTCCCACATCAGCGCAACTAGAGCGTCCCACATCAGCCAACTGAGAGCGCACATCAGCGCAAACTGAGAGCGTCCCACATCAGCGCAACTGAGAGCGTCCACATCAGCGCAAACTGCGAGCGTCCCACATCAGCGCAACTGAGAGCGTCCACCATCAGCGCAACTGAGAGCGTCCCACATCCGGCGCAACTGAGAGCGTCCCCACATCAGCGCAAACTGAGAGTCCCACATCAGCGCAACTGAGAGCGTCCCACATACAAGCGCAACTGAGAGCGTCCCAAATCGCGCAACTAGAGCGTCCCACATCAGCGCAACTGGAGCGTCCCAATAGCGCAACTGAGAGTGCGTTCCCACATCAGCGCAACTAGAGCGTCCCACATCAGCGCAACTGAGAGGCCACACAATCAGCGCAACTGAGAGCGTCCCACATCTGAAGCGACGCAACTGAGAGCGTCCCACATCAGCGCAACTGAGAGCGTCCCAACATCAGCGCAACTGAAGCGTCCCACAATCAGCGGCAACTGAGAGCGTCCCACATCAGCGCAAACTGGAGCGTCCCACAATCAGCGCAACTGATGAGCGTCCCACATCAGCGCAACTGAGAGCGTCCCACATCAGCGCAACTGAGAGAGTCCACATCAGCGCAACTGAGAGCGTCCCACATCAGCAGCAACTGAGAGCGGTCCCAATCAGCGCAACTGAAGAGCGTCCCACTCAGCGCAACTGAGAGCGTCCCACATCACGCAACTGAGAGCGTCCCACATCAGCGCAACTGAGAGCGTCCACATCACAGCGCAACTGAGAGGTTCCCACATCACGCGAAAGCGCATGGGCGTCCCACATCAGCGCAATGAGGCGTCCCACATCAGCGCAACTCGAGAGCGTCCCACATCAGGCAACTGAGAAAAGCGTCCCACATCAGCGCAATAGCGCGCCCCATCAGCGCAACTGAGGAGCGTCCCCATCAGCGGAACTGAGAGCGCGTCCCACATCAGCGCAAAATGAGAGCGTCCCACATCAGCGCAAATGAGGAGCGTCCCCACATCAGCGCAACTGAGAGAGCGTCCCATCAGCGCAACTGAGATGCGTCCCACATCAGCGCAACTGAGAGAGTCCACATCAGCGGCAACTGAGAGCGTACCCACATCCAGCCGGCAACTGAGAGCGTCCCACATCAGAGCAACTGAGAGCGTCCCACATCAGCGCAACTGAGAGCGTACCACTCAGCGCACACTGTAGAGCGTCCCACTCAGCGCAACTGAGAGCGTCGCACATCAGCGCAACTGAGAGAGTCCCACATCAGCGCAACTGAGAGCGTCCCACATCAGCGCAACTGAGAGCGTCCCACATCAGCGCAACTGAGAGCGTCCCACATCAGCGCAACTGAGAGCGTCCCACATCAGCGACAACTGAGAGCGTCCACACAGCGAACTGAGATCCACATCAGCGAACTGAGAGCGTCCCACATCAGTCGCAATGAGAGCGTCCCACATCAGCGCAAACTGAGAAGCGTCCCACATCAGCGCACACTGAAGAGCGTCCCCACATCAGCGCAAACTGAGAGCGTCCACACATCAGCGCAACTGAGAGCGTCCACATCAGCGCAACTGAGAGCGTCCACATCAGGCGCAATGAGAGCGTCCCACATCAGCGCAACTGAGAGCGCCAGAAGTCCACAGCAACTGGAGAGCCCACATCAGCCGCAACTGAAGAGCGTCCCACATCAGCGCAACTGAGAGCGTTCCCACATCAGCGCAACTGAGAGCGTCCCACATCAGCGCAACTGAGAGGTCCCACATCAGCGCCAATGAGGAGCGTCCCACATCAGACGCAACTGAGAGCGTCCCACATCAGCGCCAGAAATGAGAGCGTCCCCACATCAGCGCAACTGAGAGCGTCCCAACATCAGCGCAACTGGAGAGCGTCCCACATCAGCGCAATGAGAGCGTACCACATCAGCGCAAACTAGAGAGCGGTCTCCCACATCCGCACGAGAGGTCCCACATCAGCGAACTGAGAGGGTCCCACATCAGCCAAGGGAGCGTCCCAAATCAGCGCAACTGAGAGCGTCCCACATCAGCGCAAATGAGAGGTCCCCATCAGCGCACACTGAGAGCGTCCCACAGCAGCGTCCCACCAGCGCATGAGAGCGTCCCAATCAGCGCAACTGAGAGAGTTCCAACTATCAGCGCAACTGAGAGCGTCCCCACATCAGCGCAACTGAGAGCGTTCCCAACATCAGCGCAACTGAGAGCGTCCCACATCAGCGCAACTGAGAGCGTCCCACATCAGCGCAACTGAGAGCGTCCCACATCAGCGCAACTGAGAGCGTCCCACATCAGCGCAACTGAGAGCGTCCCACATCAGCGCACTTGAGAGCGTTCCCACATCAGCGCAACTGAGAGCGTCCACATCAGCGCAACTGAGAGCGTCCCACATCAGCGCCAACTGAGAGAGTCCCACATCAGCGCAACTGAGAGCGGTCCACATCAGCGCAACTGAGGAGCGTCCCACATCAGCGCAACTGAGAGGCGTCCCACTCAGCGCAACTGAGAGGTCCCACATCAGCGCAACTGAGAGCGTCCCACATCAGCGAACTGAGAGCGTCCCACATCAGCGCAACTGAGAGCGTACCACATCAGACGCGAACTGAGAGCGTCCACACATCAGCGCAACTGAGAGCGTCCCACATCAGCGCAACTGCTGAGAGCGTCCCACATCAGCGCAACTGGAGAGCGTCCCACATTCAGCGCAAACCCTGAGAGCGTCCCCACATCAGCGCAACTGAGAGCGTCCCACACCAGCCGCAACTGAGAGGTCCCACATCAGCGCAACACTGAGAGCGTCCACAATCAGCGCAACTGAGAGCGTCCCACATCAGCGCAACTGAGAGCGTCCCACATCAGCGCAATGAGAGCGTCCCACATCAGCGCAACTGAGAGCGTCCCACATCAGCGCAACTGAGAGCCCGGTCCCAATCAGCGGCAACTGAGAGCGCCACCACATCAGCGCACATGATGAGCGTCCCACAATCAGCGCAAACTGAGAGCGTCCACATCAGCGCAACTGAGAGCGTACCCACATAAGAGCGACAACTGAGGAGCGTCCCAACATCGCGCGCAACTTTCTGAGAGCTTGTCCACTCAGCGCAAACTGAGAGCGCTCACTCAGCGCAAACTGCGGAGAGCGTCCCCACATCAGCGCAAACTGAGAGGTCCACCCAGCGCAAGTAGAGAGCGTCCCACATCCGCGCAAACTAGAGCGTCCCACATCAGCGCAACGAGAGCGTCCCACATCAGCGGCAACTGAGAGCGTCCCAAATCAGCGAAACTGAGAGGTCACATCAGCGCAATTAGAGCGTACCACATCAGCGCAACTAGAGCGTCACATCGCGCAAATGAGAGCGTCCCACATCAGCGCAACTGAGAGCGTCCCACATCAGCGCAACTGAGAGCAGTCCCACATCAAGCGCAACGAGAGCGTCCCACATCAGCGCAACTGAGAGCGTCCCACATCAGCGCAACTGAGAGCGTCCCACATCGAGCGGCAACTGAGAGCGTTCCCACATCAGCGCAAACATGACGAGCGTACCAATCAGCGCAACTGAGAGGTCCCCACCAATCAGAGCAACTGCGAGGCGTCCCACATCAGCGCAAACTGAGAGCGTCCTCACATCAGAGCGCCAACGAGTGAGAGCGTCCCACATCAGCGCAAATGAGAGCGTCCACACATCAGCGCAACTGAGAGCGTCCCACATCAGCGCAACTGAGAGCGATCCCACAGCAGCGCAATGAGAGCGTCCAACACTAGCGAACTGAGGAGCGTCCACATAGAGCAACTGAGGAGCGTTCCCACACAGCGCAACTGAGAGCGTCCCACATCAGCACCGAACTGAGAGCGTCCCACATTCAGCGCAACTGAGAGCGTCCCACATCAGCGCAACTGAGAGCGTCCCACATCAGAAATGAGAGCGTTCCACATCAGCGAAACTGGAGAGCCGTCCCCAGAATCAGCCGCAACTGAGAGCGTCCCACATCAGCGCAACTGAGAGCGTCCCACATCAGCGAAAACTGAGAGGTCCCACATCAGCTCGCAAACTTAGACGTCACCACATCAGGCAACTGAGAGGTCCCACAATCAGCGCAAATGGAGAGCGTCCCCACATCAGCGCAACTGAGAGCGTCCCACATCAGCGCAACTGAAGAGCGTCCCACATCAGCGCAAATGAGAGCGTCCCACATCAGCGCAACTGGAGAGCGTACCACATCAGCGCAACTGAGAGCGTCCCCACCATCCGCGACAATCTGAGAGCGTCCCACATCAGCGCACAATTAGAGCGTCCACATCAGCGCAACTGAGAGGCAATCACCACATCAGCGCACGAGCGCAACATGAGAGCGTCCACAATCAGCGCAACTAGAGCGTCCCACATGCTCCACTGAGAGGCGTCCCACAGCGCCAACTGAGAGGTCCCACATCAGCGCAACTGAGGAGGTCCCAAATCAGCGCAACTGAGAGCGTCTCACATCAGCGAACTGAGAGGTCCCACATCAGACGCAATGAGAGCGTCCCACATCAGCGCAACTGAGAGCGTACTCACATCAGCGCAACTGAGAGCGCCCCACATCAGCGCCAAACTGAGAGGTCCACATCAGCGCAAACTGAGCGTCCCACATCAGCGCAACTAGAGCGTCCACATCAGCGAACTGAGAGCGTTCCACATCAGCGCAAAGCTTAGAGCGCTCCCACATCAGCGCAACAAGAGAGTCCCACATCAGCGCAACGGAGATTTCCCCAAGGCAGCAGTACCAAAGCAGCACAGGATGCTTGTAACTAGCATGTATGTGGCCTTAATAATCACCTGTGTTTATATATTAGTTTATTCACGATTACATATTTGTGTGTAGTTTTCACCTGCACATTCGTTCTTATTTACCATTGGTACACTTCGTTTAGTGCTACTGTTTCCATATATATATATATATATATATATATATATTTATATATATATAATATATATATATATCCATTAATGCGTAAACAGAAACATTGTATTTACACACCACAGTAGCAGAGACAATTATTGCTTTCTAAAAATATGTCACCGTTGAATGAAAATAAAATGTTCTCGTTGCATCTTTGTGTGTGTAATTAGAGATCTCTCCACAACACCTATACACATGCGCACAAGTGACAGAGCAGCAGTTTGCAGAGGATTGGAAAACTTCATTGTATAGTGTGGGATACACACGTTCTGAGTGACTTTTGTACTTATAGACATGAACAAAGGGAACAAATAACCCGGCTCCTCTACCTCTGATGTGGTTTTCACTGCCGCCTGACCACACGCTCGATATTTCTCCGGTCAGAAGCTCCGTCCTTTATCCAACACAGGAGGGAGAAAATTCGTGTGTCCAGGCGCTTTATAAACAATGCGGTCGGCGCAGAGAAGTCATAGTGAATAGTCATTATAGAGTGCAGAGGGTAGCTGTGGGCAGGACGGCAGCCTATGGAGGGTTGAACAATAGGCCAGGTGGGAGAGGACGAGGGCATAAAAGTTAGAGACACAGGAAAGGGTGCACTCCAAAAATGTATGATAGCGAGGAAGGGATACAGCAATAATGCCTCGACAACATACAGCAGCTTCTCGGAGCAGGGACTATTACCTAGTGTTTTCATTATGTTTTACGTTTCGGTCTTTTCCTAGTATCCTATAGTATTGGGCTATAGAAATAACAATGAATAGTGGTAGTGGCTATTGTCTGATATAAAAGGGGGGCAATAGGTTCTGGGCTCAGTGAGGAGAATGCCCAGTTAGGACTATAATACGGAGGACGGTGAGCCCAGGCTGGCTCGGTGTATCTGTGATCGTTGCATGGAGGTGATTCTTGAAGCCAAGGGAGCGGTGATTCACTGCCCGTTGGCTACCAATTTGGAACAGCCTTGCTGTATATTATATACGGCGGTCGCTGGCACTCCTGGGACCCGTTTTGGTGGACTTTGAGATGTTTGTTGGAGCCCTCATGGTGAAAGCTATTTCTCCACGGAGGCGGGTGGATGCTATGTAACCATCGGGATTGGAGGCCCGACTGACGTCAGACCTGCAGGCTGACGAAGCGGTCCCGACAAGGAAGTAATTGGTGACCTGTGGGAACAACATGCTGGTCACTGTATAACATGCACATCCAAATGTCTTTCTGTCCGTGCATTACTCACATTGATATTTCACACAATAGAAATATTTTTTATTATACAGCCGAGTTGTGCCCTTTTGGTCTGTTGTGTTATACCATCCTTCCTACGCAGTGCTACTCCATACGTGTACTCCTTGTAGCCCTTTCACTGGCATGGGCCTGTACTTGGCCATGCAGGTGTAAGTAAGGACAACAACGGTCTTGGCAAACACACTCATTAGTTCAGCCATAATGTTCCACCGTTTCGGCCGCGTTAAAACAGCCTTCGTCAAGGCAGGGGCCGCCGGGGGGGGCGTTTCCGTTTCGTACCAAGCGGTGTGATTTTCTCCTCTCACATCCGTCCAGGGCACTGCAGAGCTTAGGCCTCTTAATTCCTGCTACTCACAGCCCTCAAAAGGAAGGTGTGTATACAGTACATGCACTTACATACAGGGGTGTTTATACAGTACAGCTACACATGCATCACTCATACAGGTACAGTAGTGTTCAGGGTGTTTCATACAGTACATGCTCCTATCACAACAGGGGTGTTTATACAGTACATGCTCCTATACATACAGGGGTGTGTTTCATTACAGTACTGCTCCTATATCATAACAGGGGTGTTTTCATACAGTACATGCACCTATACACAGGGTGTTTCAACAGTACATGCTCTATACATACAGGCGGTGTTTCATACAGTAAGTGCACCTATACATACAGGGGGTGTGTTTCATACAGTACATGCCCTATACATACAGGGGTGTTTCATACAGTAATGCACCCTATACATACAGGGGTTTTTCATACATAGTACATGCAAACCTATACATACAGGGGTGTTTCATACAGTACATGCCATACTTACATACGGGTGTGTTTCATACAGTAACATGCACCTATACATACAGGGGTGTTCATACAGTACATGCTCCATAAATACAGGGGTGTTTATACAGTACATGCACCTATACATACAGGGGGTGTTTCATACAGTACATGCCCCTATACATACAGGGGTGTTTCATTCTACAGTTACATGCTTCCTATACATACAGGGGTGTGTTCATACAGTACATGCACCTATACATAAGGGGTGTAGTTTCATAACAGTACATGCTCACTATACATACAGGGGTGTTTCATACAGTAATGCACCGATAACACACCCGCCCCTCTCTCTGTCCCTCCGTCTTACTGTTCTCTCCCAGCCTGGCATTCAAATATCTTCAATCCCTCCACCCACGCCCCTCTCTCTGTTCCCTTCGTCTTCCGCTCTCCAGCTGGGCATCATCAAAATCTTCCATCCTACACCCCGTCCCCCTCTCGGTCCCTCGTCTTTCTGTCTCTCCAGCTGGGCATCAATATTTCCATCCTTACACCCGTCCCCTCTCTCTGACCCTGGTATTCTGTCTCTCCCACATGGCATCAAATATCTCCATCCTACATCCTGTCCCCTCTCCTGTCCCTTCGTCTTTACTTGTCTCTCCCAGCTGGGCATCCACTATCTTCCTCCCTACACCCCGTCCCCTCTCTCTTTGTCCATCTTCTTCCCTGTCGCTCCCAGCTGGGCATCAAATATCTTCCACCCCACACCCCGTCCCCTCTCTCTGGCCCTCGCTTCCTGTCTCTCTCAGCTGGGCATCACAATATCTTCCATCACTTAAACCCCGTCCCCCTCTCTACTGTCCCTCGTTTCTGTCTCCCAGCTGGGCATCAAATATCTTCCATCCCTACACCCCGTCCCCCCTCTCGTCCTCTTCTTCCGGTCTCTCAGTGGGGCATCAAATATCTCCATCCCTACACCCCGTCCCCTCTCTCTGTCCCCCTCGTCTTCCTGTCTCCCCAGGTGGGCATCAAATATCTTATCCCTACAACCCCGTCCCCTCTCTCGGTCCTCTCGTCTTCGGTCTCTCCAGCTGGCATCAAAGATCTTCCATATCCCTACACCCGTCCCCTCTCTCTGTCCCCTCGTTTCTGGTCTCTCCCAGGTGGGCATCAATATCTTCCATACCTACAACCCCGTCCCCTCTCTCTGTCCCCTCGGCTCCGGTTCTCTCCAAGGTGGCATAAAATATATTCATCCCTACACCCCGGTCCCCTCTCTTGTCCCATGTCTTCCTGTTCCCTCCAGCTGGGAATCAAAATATTCTGCCATCACTACACCCCGTCCCCCTTCTGTACCCTCGTCTTCTGGCTCTCTCAGCGGGCATCAAAATCTTCATCCCTACACCCGTATCCCCCTCTCTCTGTACACTCGTCGTCTGTCTCTCCAGCGGGCATCAATATCTTCCATCCCTACACCCGTCCCCCTCTCTGTACCTGTCTCCTGTCTCTCCCAGCTGGGACATCAAATATATTCCATCCCTACACCCCGTCCCCTCTCTCTGTCCCTCGTCTCCCTGTCTCTCCAAGCAGGGCAATCAAATACCTTCCAGTCCCTACACCCCGTACCTCTCTTCTGTCCCCCTTAGTCTCCTGTCTCTCCAAGGTGGGCATTCAAAATATCTTCCATACCTACACCCCGTTCCCTCTCTTCTGTCCCCTCGTCTTCATGTCTCTCCGCTGGGCAATCAAAATTCCATACCTTCTTCTTCTCTTTGCTTGCTCTACACCCCGTCCACCTCTCTGCCCCTGGTATTCATGTCTTCCTCCCGCTGGCATCAATTATATTTCCATCCATACATCCCGTCCCCTCTTCTCTGTTCCCCTCGTCTTCTTCCGTGTCTCTCCCAGCTGGGCATTCGACTTACTAACCCGCCCTTCTTCAAGTCTTCCTATACTCAGGGGATATACTCCATCCTCACCCGTCCCCTCTCTCTGTCCCCTCGTCTTCCTGTTCTCCCAGCATGGGCATCAATATATTCCATCCCTTACACACCGTCCCACTCTCTCTGTCCCCTCGTCTTCCTGTCTTCTCCCAGTGTGGGCATCAAATATCTTCACATCCTACACACCGTCCCCTCTCTCTGTCCCCGTAGTTTCATGTATCTCCAGGTGGGCATTCAAAATAAGTTCCATCACTACACCCCGTTCCCTCTCTGTCTTCTCCTCTATCTCTGTCTTCCCAGCTGGGCACAAATATTGCATCCCTACACACCCGTCCCCTCTCTCCTGTCCCAGTTCTTCCCGTCTACTCCCGGTGGCATCAAATCTCTCCATCCCACACCCGTCCCATTCTCTCTGTTCCCTCTATTTCCTATCTCCCAGTGGGCATCAAAATATTTCCATCCCTACACCCCGTCCCCCTCTTGTCCCCTCGGTTCTTTCCGTCTCTCCCAGCTGGGCAAAAGTTCACCCAAACCCGTTACCCCTCTTTGCCTTGGCTCAGTCTCTCCCCCATGGCATCATATCTGATCACATCCTGTCCCCTTCTCTCGTACCTTCGTTCTGTCCTCCAGATGGGCATCAATAATCTTACAATCCCTACACCCCGTCCCCTCTCTCTGTCCCTCGTCGTCTCCTGTCTCTCCCATGGCTGGCATCAAATATTCTCACATCCACTACGCCCGTCCTCCTCCTCTCTGTTCCCTCGTTTCCTGTATCTATCCAGCGTGCGCATCAAAATCTTATCTCCTACAACCCCGTCCCCTCTTACTGTTCCATCGCTTTCATTTTCCCAGCTGCGGCTCAAATATCTTCCATTCCCTACACCCCGTCCCCCCGCATGTCCCTCGTCTCCTGTCTCTCCCAGGCTGGGCATCAAAATCCTTCACATCCCTACAAACCCGTTCCCCTCTCTCTGGTCCCTCGGTCGTTCCGAGTCCCAGGGGCATTCAAAATCTCTTCCACCTACACCCGCGTCCAATGCTGTGTTCTCCTCGCTTCCTATCTTCCCACTCTGGGAATCAAAATCTTCCATCCCTAACACCCGGTACCCCTCTATCTGTCCCCGGTTTCCGGTGCTTCTCCAGGTGGGCCAAAATATCTTCATCTCCATATTACACCCCGTCCCCTTTCTCGCTTGTCCCGCTCGCTCTCCTTGTCTCCAGGTGGGGCATCAAATATCTTCAATCCTACACCAACCGTAACCCCTCTCTTGTCCCCATCGTCTTTCTGTCTACTCCAGCTGCGGAAATTCATGCTGATATCTCCATCCCGTAACCCCGTCCCCTCATCTGGACCCTCGTCTTCTGTGCTCTCTCCGCTGCGCATCAACTATTTCC
Source organism: Ascaphus truei (assembly GCA_036426205.1). Taxonomy (NCBI): domain Eukaryota; kingdom Metazoa; phylum Chordata; class Amphibia; order Anura; family Ascaphidae; genus Ascaphus; species Ascaphus truei. The sequence goes on from WSYH01002394.1 coordinate 52,150, forward strand.
ATCCCTACATCCCCGTACCCCTCTCTCTGGTCCCCTCCAGTCTTCCCGTCTCCCAGCTGGGCATCAAAATACTTTCCATCCCTACACACCGTCCCCCTCTCTTCTCATTCCGACCTCGTTTACTGTCTCTCCCAGTGGCATCAAGAATATTCCATGCCCTAACACCCGTTCCCCTCTCTCTGTACCCTTCGTCGTTCCTGTGTCTCTCCCAGGGGCATCAAACTCAATCTCCCTTACACCCCAGTCCCTTCTCTTGTCCCCTGTCTTCCTGCTCTCCCGCTGGGCATCAATATATCCTTCCATCCCTACACACCGCTCCCCCTCTCTCTTGTCCCCTCGTCTTCGTCATTCCAGCTCGGGCATCAAATATCTTTCCATCCCTACACCCCCGCTCCCCTCCTCTGGGTACTCGTCTTCACTGTTCTCCCAGCGTGAGATCAAACTATCTCCATGCCACAAACCGTCCCATCTCTATGTCCCCTCGTCTCCGTCTCTCCCAGCGGCATACAAAGATCTTCAATCCCTACAACCCGTCCCTTTCTTGTCCCCGTCTCCTGTCTCTGCCAGGGGCATCAAATATTTCATCCCTACACCCAGTCCCCCTCTCCTGTCCCCTCGTCTTCCTTGTCTCCCAGCAGGGCATCAAAAATTCCATCCGACTCCCCGTCCCTATCTCTGTCCCTGGTCTCTGTCTCTCCCAGGTGGGCATCAAAATCTTCCATCCTAACAGCCCAGTCCCACTCTCTCTGTCACCTGTCTCCTGGTCACTCTCTCAGTGGGCATAAATATCTTGCCATCCCAAAACCCCGTCCCCTCTCTCTGTCCCCCGTCTTCCTGTACTCTCCCCAGCTGGGCATCAAATGATCTTCCATCCCTACACCCCAGTTCCCCCTCTCTCTGTCCCCTCGTATTCCTGTCTCATCCGGGAGGGGCATCAAATATCTTCCAACTCCACACCTCCGTCCTCTCTCTGTACGCGTCTTCCCTCGTTTTCTCCCAGCGGGACATCAAATCATCTTCCATCCCTACACAACCGTGTCCCTCTCTCTGTCCCCTGGCTCACTGTCTCTCCAGGGGGCATCATTCAAATATTATCCACTATCACCCCGTCCCCTACTCTCGTCCACCTCGTCTTCTTCATCTGCCGCTGGGGCATCAAATACTTCCATCCCTAACCCCGGTCCCCTCTTCGGTTCCCCCGTTTCCTGTCTTCTCAGCTGGGCATAAAATGCTTACCATCCCTACACCCGTCATTCTCGTCTGTCCACTCGTCTTCTGCTCTTCCCAGGTGGGCATCAAATATTCATCCTACTACCCGTCCCCTCTCTGTCCCCTCGTCTTCCTGTCTCTCACCAGCTGGGCATCAAATATCTTCCATCCCTACACCCCGTCCCCTTCTCTTCCCCTCGTCTTATGTCTTCTCCCAGCGGCGCATCAAATACTGTCCCATCCTACACCCAGTCTTCCCTATCTCTGTCCCCTCGTCTTCATGTCTGCTCACAGTGGGGCATCAAATATCTTCAATCCCTAGCAACACCGTACACCTATATCTTTGTTCCCACTCGTCTCCTAGTCTCTCACAGCGTGGGCATCAAAATATCTTTCCATCACACCCCGTCCCTCTCTCTGTCCCCTCGTCTCCGTCTGCTCCCAGGCTGGGTCATCAAATATCTTCCATCCCTAACACCCGTACCCTTCTCTCTGTCCCCTCGCGTCTTCCATGTTCTCCGCGAGGGAATCAATATCTTCCATCCCTACATCCAGTCCACTCTCTCGTCCCCTCGTCTTCCTGTCTCTCTCAGCTGGCATAAATCTCTTCCATCTCCTTACACGCCCACTCGTCGCCCGTATCTCCCACTGCAGTATCATCCTATCCCGTTACCCTCTTCGCCTGTTCTCTGTCTCTCCCAGCTTGGGCATCAATATGATTCCATCCCTACACCCGTCCCCATCTCTCTGTTCCCCTCGTCTTCCTGTTCTTCCCCAGTGGGCAACAATATCTTCCATCCTACACCCCGTCCCCTCCTCTGTCCCATCTCGCTTCCTGTCTCTCCCAGGCTGGGCATCAAATCTCTTCATCCATCCTACACCCGTCCCGCTCTCCTGTCCCCATCAGTTCTTCCTGTCTCCCAGATGGGCATCAAAATATTCCATCCCTACACCCCGTCCCCTCTCTCTGTCCCCTCGTCTTCCTGTCTCTCCCAACTGGGCATCAAATATCTTCCATCCCATACTCCTAATCTAAGAGATCTGCAGAGTAGTAATACTCCCATCCTCTGGGAGATCTGCAGAGTAATAATACTCCCCTCCTCTGGGAGATCTGCCAAGTATTAATACTCCCATCCCCTGGGAGATCTGCAGAGTGGTAATAATAACACTCCCTTGGAGATCTGCAAGACTGTTGGTAATACTCCATCCCCTGGGACATCTGCCAGATGTAATACTCCATTCCCTGGAAGATCTGCCGAGTGGGTAATACTCCCATCCCCGGGAGATCTGCAGAGTGTGGTAATACTCCCATCCCCTGGGAGATATGCAGAGTTGGTGGTAATACTCCCATCCCCTGGGAGATCTGCAGGTATTAATACTCCCATCCCCCGGGAAGATCTGCAGAGTGGTCCTACTCCCATCCACTGGGGAGATCTGCCAGAGTGGGTAATAATCCCATCCTCTGGGAGATCTGCGAGTGGTAATTACTCCATGCCCCTGGGAGATCTGCAGAGTGGTAATACTCCCATCCCTGGGAGATTCTGCAGAGTGTAATACCTCCCATCCACTGGGAGAACTGCAGAGTGGTAATACTCCCATCCCCTGGGAGATCTGAAGAGTGGTAATACTCCCATACCCTGGCGAGATCTGCAGAGATTATACTCCCAATACCCTGGGAGATCTGCAGAGTGGTAATACTCCCCATCCCCTGGGAGAGATCTGCCAGGAGTGGTAATAATCCATACTATGGGAGATGGCAGAGTGGTAATCTCCCATCCTCGGGAATCGGCCAGCGTGGAATACTCCCATCCCCTGGAGATCGGCAGAGTGGAAGGTAATAGTTTAATACTCTCCTCTGGGAGATCTGCAGAGTGGTAATACTCCACCCCCTCCCTTGCTGTTGGAGACGTGTCCTCAGGTGAGCACCGTGTTACACGTCCCCTGCTGCAGGTCTGTGCTAACCCTTTGCGTGTCCCGTGTTCCAGGCCTGCGAGGTGCGTGTGGAGGAAGGACCCGTGTCTCGGACGGGAGCTGTGGGGGAGATCACATCTGTTTATTTCCGAGACCCCGACCTCAATCTAATAGAGGTGTCAAACTATGAGACGGACGCAAGCAAGAGAGCCTGAGAACCTGTGTGTGTCACACACATGCACACTCACACACACATGCACACTCACGCACACACGCACACACTCACACACATTGATTTGAGCAACTGTATAAATAAATACAATTTGCCCAGAGTGAGAATGACAAAAAGTGTATTGTTTGTAAAGTGTGTGTGTGTGTTGCTTCTATTAAAGCATGATGGAAATTATATATCTGACAAAAAAAGAGAGGGAGAGCGGCACATGCGTAATATAGTTCAAACCGTTTAATACACATAAAAAGAAAGTCCAAGGCTTGCACTCAGGAGAGATCGGTCTCTGGCATTGGCGAGAATACCACGGGTTGTAGCATCACAATCATCGAACAAGTGAGAGCGTCCGACCATAGTCGGCTAACTGAGAGACGTCACCACATCAGCAGCCGCAAGAGAGCGTTCTCCCACTCAGCGAACTGACCTGAGCGCTCCACCATCAGCGCAACTGAGCGTTCCCACATTCAGTCCGCAACTGAGAGCGTCCCATCTTCTACGCAAACGAGTGTCACCCAGCTACTTTCAACTAGCTCTCCCCCACATCAGCGCAACTGAGCAGCGCTCTCCCCCCATCATCGCAACGAGACCGTCCCACATCAGTACGCAGACTGAGGAGAGTCGTCCACATCAGCGCAACTAGAGCGTCCCACTCAGCGCAAACTGAGAGAGTCCCACATCACGCGCAACTGAGAGCGTCCACATCAGCGCACGAGAGCGTCCCCACATCATCGCAAACTGAGAGCGTCCCACACTCAGCGCACTGAGACGTTACCCACCATCGCGCAACTGAGAGCGTCCCATCATCAGCGCCAACTGAGGAGCGTCCCACACATCAGCGCACTGAGAGGCGTCCACATCAGCGCAATGAGAGATGTCCCACATCAGCGCAACTGAAGAGCGTCACCCATCAGCGCACTGAGAGCGTCCCACATCACCAACAGGAGAGTCCACTCAGCCGCAAACTGAGAGCGTCCCACATCAGCGCAACGGAGAGCGTTCCCACATCAGCGACATGAGAGCGCAACTCGCAGCAGCGTCATCAGACGCAACTGAGAGAGTCCCACGTCAGGCAACTGAGAGCGTCCCACATCAGCGCAACTGAGAGCGTCACATCAGCGCAACTGAGAGCGCTCGCCTACCCACATCAGCGCCAACTGAGAGCGTCCCACATCAGCGCAAACTGGAGCGTCCCAACATCAGCGCAACTGAGAGCGTCCCACATCAGCGCAACTGAGAGCGTCCCACATCAAGCGCAACTAGAGCGCCCACATCAGCGCAACTGAGAGGTCCCACATCAGCGCAACTGAGAGCGTCCCACATCCAGCGCAACTGAGAGGTCCCACATCAGCGCAACTGAGAGCGTCCCACATCGCGCAACATGAGAGCGTCCCACATCACCGACAGCAACATGAGAGAGTCCACATCAGCGCAAACTGAGAGCGTCCCACATCAGCGCAACTGAGAGCGTCCCACATCAGCGCAACTGAGAGCGTTCCACATCAGCGCAACTGGAGAGCGTCCCACATCAGCGCAACTGAGAGGTCCCACATAGCGCAACGAGAGCGTCCCACATCAGCGCAATGAGAGCGTCCCACATCAGCGCAACTGAGAGCGGTCCCACATCAGCGCAACTGAGAGCGTCCCACATCAGCGGCAACTGAGAGCGTCCCACATCAGCGCAAACCAGAGCGTCCACAAATCAGCGCAACTGAGAGAGTTCCCACATCAGCGCAACTGAGAGCGTCCCACCATCAGCGAACTGAGAGCGTCCCACATCAGCGCACACTGAGCGTCCCCATCAGGCAACTGAAGAGCGTCCCACATCAGCGCAACTGAGAGCGATCACATCCCACATCAGCGCAACTGAGAGCGTCCCACATCAGCGAACTGGAGCGTCCCAAATCAGCGCAACTGAGAGCGTCCACATCAGCGCAACTGAGAGCGTTCCAACAGCGCAATGAGAGCGTCCCACATAGCGCAACTGAGAGCGCCACATCGCGCAATGAGAGCGTCCCACATCACCCGCGCAAGCGAACTAGAGCGGTCCACATCAGCGCAATCTAGAGCGTCCCACATCAGCGCAACTGAGAGCACTCAGCGCAACTGAGAGCGTCCCATCAGCGCAACTGGAGAGCGTCCCACATCAGCGCAACTGAGAGCGTCCCACATCAAGCGCAACTGAGAGCCGTTCCAACATCAGCGCAACTGAGAGCGTCCCACATCAGCGCAAACGAGAGCGTCCCACATCAGCGCAACTGAGAGCGTCCCACATCAGCGACAACTGAGAGCGTCCCACATCAGCGCAACTGAGAAGAGCCCACATCAGCGCAACTGGAGCGTCCCACATCAGCGCAACTGAGAGCGTCCCACTCAGCGCAACTGAGAGCGTCCAATCAGCGCAACTGAGAGCGTCCCAAATCACGCAACTGAGATCCAATCACGCACTAAGGTCCACATCAGCGCAGAGAGCGTCCCAATCGCACATTTAGAGCGTCCAACATCAGCGCAACGAGAGCGTCCCACATCAGCGCAACTGAGAGCGTCCACATCAGCGCAACTGAGGCGTCCACATCAGCGCAACTTAGAGAGTCCCACATCAGCGCAACTGAGAGCGTCCCACATCAGCGCAACGAGGAGAGTCCCACATCAGCAACTGAGAGCGTCCCCATCAGCGCAACTGAGAGCGCACATCAGCGCAACTGAGAGCGTCCCATCAGCGCAACTAGAGCGTCCCACATCAGCGCAAACTGAGCGGTCCCACATCAGCGCAACTGAGAGCGTCCCACATCAGCGCAACTGAGAGCGTCCCACATCAGCGCAACTGAGAGCGTCCCACATCAGCGCAACTGAGAGCGTCCCACATCAGCGCAACTGAGAGCGTCCCACATCAGCGCAATAGGAGCGTCCCACATCAGCGCAACTGAGAGCGTCCCACATCAGCGCAACTGAGAGCGTCCCACATCAGCGCAACTGAGAGCGTCCCACATCAGGCAACTGAGAGCGTCCCACATCAGCGCAACTGAGAGCGTCCCACATCAGGCAAACTGAGAGCGTCCCACATCAGCGCAACTGAGAGCGCCCCACTCAGCGCAACTGAGAGCGTCCCACATCAGCGCAAACTGAGAGCGTCCCACATCAGCGCAACTAGAGAGTCCCACATCAGCGCAACTGAGAGCGTCCCACATCAGCGCAACTGAGAGCGTCTCCACATCAGCGCAACTGAGAGCGTCCCACATACAGCGCAACTGAGAGCGTCCCACATCAGCGCAACTGAGAGCGGTCCCACAATCAGCGGCAACTGAGAGGTCCCACATCAGCGCAACTGAGAGCGTCCCAAATCAGCGCAACTGAGAGCGTCCCACTCAGCGCAACTGGGGTCCCACATCAGCGCAACTGAGAGCGTCCCACATCAGCGCATGAGAGCGTACCACATCAGCGCAACTGAGAGCGTCCCACATCAGCGCCAACTGAGAGCGTCCCACATCAGCCGCAAACTGAGAGGTCCCACATCAGCGCAACTGAGAGCGTCCCACATCAGCGCACTGGAGAGGTCCCACATCAGCGGCAACTGAGAGCGTCCCACATCAGCGCAACTGAGAGTTCCCACATCAGCGAACTGAGAGCGTCCCACATCAGCGCAAACGAGAGCGTCCCACATCAGACAGCCACTGAGAGCGTCCCACATCAGAGCAAACGAGAGCGTCCCACATCAGCGGCAACTGCGAGAGCGTTCCAACATCAGCGCAACTGAGGAGCGTCCCACACATCAGCGCAACTGAGAGCGTCCCACATCAGCGCAACTGAGAGGTCCACATCAGCGCAACTGAGAGCGTCTCACATCAGCCCGCAACTGAGAGAGTCCCACATCAGCGCAACTGAGAGCGTCCCACATCAGCGCAACTGAGAGCGGTCCCAATCAGCGCAACTGAGAGCGTCCCACATCAGCGCAAATGAGAGCGTCCCACATCAGCGCAACTGAGAGCGTCCCCACATCAGCGAACCTAGAGCCAGTCCCACAATCAGCGCAACTGAGAGGTCCCACATCAGCGCAACTGAACGTCCAATCAGCGCAACTAGATCGTCCCACATCAGCGCAACTGAGAGCGTCCACTCAGCGCAAATAGAGCGTCCCACATCAGCGCAACTGAGAGCGTCCCACATCAGCGCAACTGAGAGCGTCCCACATCAGCGCAACTGTGAGGAGCGTCCCACATCAGCGCAACTGGAGAGGTACCACATCAGCGCAAATGAGAGCGTCCCACATCAGCGCAACTGGAGAGCGTCCCACATCAGCGCACAACTGAGAGCGTCCACATCAGCGCAACTGAGAGCGTCCCACATCAGCGCAACTGGAGAGCGTCCACATCAGCGCAACTGACGAGCGTCCACATCAGCGCAAACTGAGAGCGTCCACATCAGCGCAACTGAGAGACCCCACCTCAGCGCAACTGAGAGCGTCCCACATCAGCGCAACTGAGAGCGTCCCACATCAGCGCAACTGAGAGCGTCCAACAGGAAATGAGAGCGTACCACATCAGCGCAACTGGAGCGTCCCACATCAGCGCAACTGATGAGCGTCCAACATCAGCGCAACTGAGAGCGTCCCACATCAGAGCAACTGAGAGCGTCCCACATCAGCGCAACTGAGGCTCCCACATAGCGCAATGAGAGAGGTCCCACATCAGCGCAAACTGAGAGCGTCCCACATCAGCGCAACTGAGAGCGGTCCCCACATCAGCGCAACTGAGAGCGTCCCACATCAGCGCAACTGAGAGGTCCCACATCAGCGCAAAGTGAGAGCGTCCCACATCAGCGCAACTGAGAGCGTCCCACATCAGCGTCCCACATAAGCGCAATGAGAGCGTCCCACCATCAGCGCAAACTGAGAGCGTCCCACATCAGCGACAAACTGAGAGCGTCCAACATCAGCGCAACTGAGAGCGTCCCAATCCCACATAGCGCAGCGCACGGACGGGGCGTTGATGCGGTGGAGGAGGCGTCCACATCAGCGCAACTGAGAGCGTCCCAATCAGCGCAAATCGAGAGCGTACACACGCGCAACTGAGAGCCGTTCCCCATCAGCGCAACTGAGAGCGTCCCACATCAGCGCAACTGAGAGCGTCCCACATCAGCGAACTGCGAGCGTCCACCATCAGCGCAACTGAGATGCGCAACTCCAGCGCAACTGAGGAGTCCCACATCACGCCACAGAGAGTATCAGCGAAGAGGCCATCGGAGGGGCATTAGCCATGGGGTGAGCAGGCCTCGGCGTCCTCACCGCGCCTGGGGGCAACTCAGGGCGCGGGTACTCGAGAGAGTCAGGAAGGGGGGGGGAACGGTGAGGGCCTGCGGGAGGCGATCCCCACATCAGCGCAACTGAGAGCGTCCACATCAGCGCAACGGAGAGCGTCCCACATCAGCGCAACTGAGAGCGTCCCAATCAGCGCAACTAGAGAGCGTCCCACATCAGCCGCAACTGAGAGCGTCCCACATCAGCGCAACTGAGAGCGTCCCACATCAGCGCAACTGAGAGCAGTTCCCACATCAGCGCAACTCTAGAGCGTCCCACATCAGCGCAACTGAGGCGTCCCACATCAGCGCAACTGAGAGCGTCACATCAGCGCAATGAGAGCGTTTTCCCACATCAGCCAGCAACGAGAGCGTCCCACATCAGCGCAATGTTAGAGCGTCCCACATCAGCGCAACTGGAGAGCGTCCACATCCAGCGCAAACTGAGAGCGCACCTACAAGAGATCAGCGCAACTGCGACTGAGCGACAATCGCCCACCATCAGCGCAAACTGACGAGCGTGCCCACATCAGCGCAAACTGAGAGAGTGCGCACCCCCACATCCCAACAGCGCCGCAACTGAGAGCGTCCCACATCAGCGCAACTGAGAGCGTGCCACATCAGCGCAAACTGCGAGGCGGAGAGCGTCCCACATCAGCGCGATACTAGAGAGCGTTCCACATCAGCGCACCTGAGAGCGTCCAACATCAGCGCAAACTGAGAGCGTCCCACATCAGCGCAACTGAGAGCGTCCCACATTCAGCGAACTGAGAAGGTCCCACACAGCGCAACTGAGAGCGTCCCACATCAGCGCAACTGAGAGCGTCCCACATCACAGGCAACTGAGAGCGTCCCACATCGAGCGCGCAACTGAGAGCGTCCTCACATCAGCGCAAACTGACGAGAGCGGCGCCACAATCAGCAGCAACTGAGAGCGTCCCACATCAGCGCAACTGAGAGCGTACCAATCATCACACAGCGCAAAACTGAGAGCGTCCCACATCAGCCGCAACTGAGAGCGTCCCACATCAGCGCAACTGAGAGGTCCCACACAGCGCAAATGAGAGCGTTCCAACATTAGCGCAACTGAGAGCGTCCACATCAGCGCAACTTAGAGCGTCCCACATCAGCGCAAGAAAGAGCGTCCCCACATCAGCGCAACTGAGAGCGTCCCACATAGCGCAATTGAGAGCGTCCCACATCGCGCACATGAGAGGCTGCCCACATCAGCGCCACACTGAGAGACGTCCCACATCAGCGCAACGTGAGAGACGTCCCACATCAGCAACTGAGAGCGCATCCCACATCAGCGCAACTGAGAGCGTCCACGAGCAACATCAGCGCCCAATCAGCGCACTAGAGCGTCCCACAATCAGCGCAACTGAGAGCGTCCCAACATCGCGCAATCATAGAGCGTCCCACATCAGACACACTGAGAGCGTCCACATGGCCACTAGAGAGTCCCACATCAGCGCAACTGAGAGCTAAATCCGCAAATGGAGAGCGTCCTCACAATCAGCGCAACTGAGAGCGTCCACATCATCAGCGCGAACTGAGAGCGTCCCACATCAGCGCAAACTGAGAGCGTCTCACATGAACGAGCGTACCCATCAGCGCAACTGAGAGGCGTCCCACATCAGCAGCCAAACTGAGAGGTCCACATCAGCGCAAATGAGAGGTCCCACCCCATCAGCGCAACTGAGAGGTCCACATCAGCGCAACTTAGAGCGCTCACATAGCGCAACAAAGAGAGTCCCACATCAGACGCAACGGAGATTTCCCAAGGCAGCAGTCCAAAGCAGCACAGGATGCTTGTTAAATAGCTGTATGTGGCCTTATATCACCTGTGTTTATATATTAGTTTATTCACGATACATATTTGTGTGAGTTTTCACCTGCACATTCGTTCTTATTTACCATTGGTACACTCGTTTAGTGCTACTGTTTCCATATATATATATATATATATATATATATATTATATAATATATATATATATATATATATCCATAATGCGTAAACAGAAACATTGTATTACACACACAGTAGCAGAGACAATTATTGCTTCCTAAAAATAGTCACCGTGAATGAAAATAAAATGTCTCGTTTGCCACTTTGTGTGTGTGTAATTAGAGATCTCTCACACAACACCTGATACACATGCGCAACAAGTGGACAGGCAGCAGTTGCAGAGGATTGAACACATTCATTGTACTAGTGTGGGATACACACGTTCTGAGTGACTTTTGTACTTATAGACAATGAACAAAGCGGAACAAATAACCGGCTCCTGCTACCTCTGATGTGGTTTCACTGCCGCCTGACCACACGCTCGATTATTCTCCGGTCAAGAAGCTCCGTCCCTTTATCCAACACAGGAGGGGAAATTAACCTGTGTCAGGCGCTTATAAACAATGCGGTCCGGCGCATGAAAGACTAGTCATAGTGAAGATACATAAGAGGCAGAGGGTAGTTGTGGGCAGGACGGGAGCCGTGGGGAGGAGAAGGAGGGGAAATAGGCCAGGGGGAGAGGACGAGGGCAATAAAAGTTAGACAACAGGAAAGGTGCACTCCAAAAATTTGTATTTGTCTGAGCGGGGAAGGGAGGATACAGCATAATGCCTCGACAACATACAGCAGCTTCTCGAGCAGGGACCTATTACCTAGTGGTTTATTAAGTTTTACGTTTCGGTCTTTTCCCTAGTATCCTATAGTATTGGGCTATAGAAATAAACAATGAATAGTGGTAGGCTATTTGTCTGATAAAAGGGGGGCAATAGGTTTGGGCTCAGTGAGAGGAGAATGCCCAGTTAGGACTATAATACGGAGGGACGGTGAGCCCAGGCTGGCTCGGTGTATCTGTATCGTTGCATGGAGGTGATTCTTGAAGCCAGGGAGCGTAGATTCACTTGCCCGTTGGCTACCAATTTGGACACAGCCTTGTATATTATATACGGCGGTCGCTGGACACTCCTGGGACCCGTTTTGGACTTTGAGATTGTTCTGTTGGAGCCCTACTGGTGAAAGCTATTTCTCCACGGAGGCGGGTGAGATGCTTGCTAAACATCGGGATTGGAGGCCGACTGACGTCAGAATGCGAGTAGAAGAGTGTCACGCAAAGAAGTAATGGTGGATGACGTGGAACAACATGCTGGTCATGTATAACATGCACATCCAAATGTCTCTTCGTCCGTGCATTACTACATTGATATCTCACCAATAGACAATATTTTTTACTTACTACAGCCGGAGTTGTGGCGCTTTTGTTTGTGTTATAAAATCCGTCCTACGCAGTGCTACTCCATACGTGCTACTCCTTGTAGCCCTTCACTGGCATGGGCTGTACTTGGCATGAGGTAAGTAAGGACACAAACGTCTTGGCAAACACACTCATTTAGTCAGCCATAAGTTCCACCGTTTCGGCCGCGTTAAAACAGCCTTCGTCAAGGCAGGGGGCGCCGGGGGGGGCGGTTTCTGTACCAAGCGTGTGATTTTCTCCTCTAACATCCGGTCCAGGGCACTGCAGAGCTCAGGCCTCTTAATTCCTGCTACTCACAGCCCTCAAAAGGAACCGTGTGTGTATACAGTACATGCAATCTACGAGAATACAGGGGTGTTCATTACAGTACATGCACCTATACATACAGGGGTGTGTGTTTCATACAGTACATGCCCTTATACAACAGGGTGTTTCATACAGTAATGCTCCTATTACATACAACATACAGGGGTGTTTCATACAGTACATGCACCTATACATACAGGGGGGTTTCATACAGTACGTGCTCCTATACATACAGGGGTGTTTCATACAGTACATGCTCATATACATACTGAGGGGTTTCATACAGTACGTGCTCCTATACATACAGGGGTGTTTCATACAGTACGTGCTCCTATACATACAGGGGTGTTTCATACAGTACATGCTCCTATACATACAGGGGTGTTTCATACAGTACATGCTCCTATACATACAGGGGTGTTTCATACAGTACATGCTCCTATACGTACAGAGGGGTTTCATACAGTACGTGCTCCTATACATACAGGGGTGTTTCATACAGTACATGCTCCTATACATACAGGGGTGTTTCATACAGCATAAAAGTGGCACAATGCTCAGCAATGAAATCTACACTGCAATTAATAATTTAACTTTAAATAAAGAAATGTGACAGAAACAAAAAGCATGTATCCAGTTCCAGTGAGTATTCCAAACTTCATCCCTATTAATTGCCTAATTAATACATGAACTTTCTTCTTTATCCTCAAGAGAAGTTACAGGGCGTCTGTTACCGTGTGTTTCAAAAGGTGTCCTGCTGTCTGCAGATACGTAGTTTATATTACAGTATGCATTTGTGTACATACATACATTAAAACTTGTCTATCGATGCGCATGCGCGGCTGGTTGATGATGGTTGCATAGACACACAGCTCCACCAACCGCCGGCACAATAAAGCAAATAATATCAAAACCAGCAATTTCGGAAAAAAAAACAGAGCGACAGCCGTCTAAACCCTTCCCAGTCAAGCCAATAAGCCCCAAAAAAGGATGGCTGCAACAAGACAGAAGACCCGACGCAAGTCAGATGTCAGGGCCTACTTTACTGGCCAAAGCAAGGCAGGGGCTGCGGAGATGTCGGCGGTCTCTGATTCAGATTCAGCTCAAGAGCGGCAGCAGAGCAAACAAAAGTTATTAAAAAAGAAATCTCACGCTTATTAATTGATCTTAAATCTTTCTTCAGAGGAGAGGTGGAGGGGCTAAGACACGACCTTGTACAAATAGGGACAAGGACCAACGAACTGGAGGAGCGCATGGAAGCTAGCTCCAATACCCACAAGGAGACAAACTCCCGGGTGCAGGCGCTGGAGCAGAGAGTGGCAGAGCTGGAAGCCAGACAAGAGGACGGGGAGAATAGGGATAGAAGAAACAACCTCAGAGTTCGGGGGATCCCAGAAGAAATCCTGGACCCAGAAGCTCTACTATCCCGGTGGATGGCCTCAATACTACCAGGCAGTCTGGCTTCAGACTTTAGAATGGACAGATGCCATAGGGCCTTACGATCCAGACCCGTGCCCTCTAATCCCCCTAAGGACGTGATCCTCCGGCTCCACTACTTCTCCGTCAAAGAAGAGGTGAGCAGAATAGCCCGTGCCACCCCCACATTACCTTCGAGGGGATTACCCTCTTGATCTTCCAAGATCTGTCCCCCCTAACGTTGGCCAGACGGAGAGCGGTAGGGCATATTACCAAGGCCCTAAGGGACAGCGAGGTGCGATATCAATGGGCATTTCCATTCGCCCTAGTAGCCATCAAAAACGGCAGAAAACAGGGGCTCAAGCACCCCTCAGAAGGGGCAGCCTTCCTAAAAAAACTGGGAGTGCGGGGGCAACAGGACAATGGTGCGGAGGGAGCCCAACAGGGGAAGAGGACGGACTCCCCGCCAGGAAAGCAGGGTCCCTCACCCACGCCGGAGAGGAGACTGAGCAAGGAAGGGGGAAGCGGGAAAAGCCCGTAAATGCGGGACAGAATAAGGTTCGCGAGCTGCAGTTGCGCCCGTTGCGCGGTTTCAAAATACCCAGACACACAGGCTAAGGCAGAAATCCCCCCCTACCGTAAGACTTTCGAGGCTCTGGAGTCGTCCCGCTGCCGAAGATGGATGCCCTAAGCAGATGGCCACAGCACATGGGTCCCCAAAATGGCGGCTATTTACCTATCGGTGAGGAAGGAGGACAGAAGGGCGCGAGATCTCCAATGGCGGCACGGGTTTCGGCGGGAAGGTCTGCTCTGCCGGCTGGACCCGCCCAGGGAGCCTCCCCCGATCCAGCCCTCTCGTCCTGGCAGCCCACCGCTGAATGAGCACAACACGCCCACACTGGTGACGTCACGGGACCCGATCTCGCGAGAGCTGGGGGAGAGGCGCGGCTAACAGACCCGGCAGATGGCAAGATGACGTCGGAAGAGAGGCGACTCTCAGGAAGTGAAGCGGTCTCCTCTGGCGGGGGCACGCGAGCTCCACCGCCAGGGAAGCGATCGCGGGGCATATTGAACTCCTCAGGAAGGACTCGAGTTAGCGGTGCAGAAGGAGGCTGCCTGGCCGCTCGGGGAGAGGGTAACTCTGGACAGAGGGGGGGGAGCGAGGAGGGGGGGGAGGCGAAGGCCCCCGCAAGTGCCGGGAGGCAAATGGGATAATATAGCAAATACATGTATAGTTGTCCTATCTATAGCATATTATAGTAGCACGGTATAGTATACATAGTATATATAGTATATAGGGAAAAAGGGACATGAGAGAGGACAGAGGGGTACAGGAGCGCTACAAGCAGGGGGCTCACGTTAGGGATAACAGATATGTGGCAGTGAGCGGTTAGGTATGACCCCAGAGGGAGGGGGAAAGGGGGAGGGCGCCCGAGCCAGAGAGGAGAGAGGAGTAGATAAGGAGAGGAAGAAGTAGTCAGCGGTAGAAAGGGCAGGAGCAGCACAGGGTGTGTAGTTGTAGTTTTAGTTGCGGATAAGAGAGAAGAGCTCACGAGTAGAGCTCAAGGTAATTAAAAGGTTAAGTATAGGTTAATAAGAGTTAATAAAATAAATAGAAGTGACGCTAGTTGCTAGGTTTTGTAACGCACAGAGCGGCCGGCGGGGGGGAGTGCAGCCACCACTCTGCCTGCAGGCATGTGCGTCTTCGCAAGGAGGGGGGTTCATGTCCCACCTACCTGGCACTGACCCGGAGATCTGTGGCGGAGTTGTTAGGAAGCCACGAGTGGACAGAGGGGGGGGGGGAGGGGGGGGGTCCAGGGCGACAAATCTGCCACCGGGCATTGAACCCGAGGTCTCTTAGGACCAATACGGTTCTCAAAATGTTTATATGTGTTATATGTTTGTATTCCTCCCTCATGTTATCTCCCTTTCCCTCCCCAGTCCCAAAAGGCGGTGGGTTGAATAGGCGCTTCTGGAATCTGCACTACAAAGTCCACGAACAGAACATGTCCAGGGTCTGGGGTAAGATCAGATCGGCTTACATATTAGGTCCACACAGACACTGCTACACAAAATGGAGGTAATTTTCATCTCACAAAACGCCAAAGGGCTCAACAGTCCACACAAGCGAAGAGTCGCTTTCACTGAGTTCAAGAGGAGACGGGCTGACGTGGTCTTCCTACAGGAGACTCACTTCAGCTCGCGTAATAACCCGAAATTCCTCGATTCTAGCTTTCGAAAGTTCTTCCTAGCATCAGGGGCGGAGAAAAAGAAAGGTGTAGCTATCCTGTTTCAAAATCACACCCCCTTCCAGGTTGAAAAGGTTAAAAGGGACCCGAAGGGAAGGTACCTAGCTGTCGGGCTCCTTAAGCAGGTCAGAATGACCTTAGCGTGTATATATGCGCCAAATGAAGGTCAACCAGACTTTTACAACACATTCTTTCAGAAGCTTCAGTTATGGGCTGAGGGACAAATAATTCTAGGTGGCGACTTTAACACAGTCATGAATGCAAAGGTAGATAGGTCCACGTCCCAGAAAAACAATAAGAGAGAAGGGAATATCTCACTACTGAAAGGCCTCAAACAAACTAGCCTAGTGGACATATGGAGAGAGCAGCACCAGGGGGACCGCAGTTATTCTTTCTACTCCCACCCACATGACAGCTACAGTAG